>VXAL01011827.1:131601-194312 GCA_013399475.1 Chauna torquata
TTTTTTTTTTTTTTTTGCCTCTTACCCACCCTCTGAAGACCTATCATAGGAAAGAATTAGGGTGTTAAAATGGATGTGTGAGTGCTGTATGCATAAAATTCATTTAGTAGACACTTTAAATAATTAATTTGGTAAAAAACTATTTTGTAGAAGTAGTAAATGGTATATTTCTTTCCAATTTAATTTTCCTCCCTTGTTTAGTAACATATTTTAATAATGTCCCACTTATAAAATTATTAATAGAACCTGTAAATGTAAGTAATTAAGCTTCAGGCTGACTGAATTAATCCTTAATATGATTAATTTTTACATTTGAAAAAACTATAGAATAACTGACTAATTATTATAATGCATTTGCCATAGTCATCAGTTAAATTTAAGTAATAAATATAAGGTTAGATAGCTGATTGATTCTATAGCCAGAATTGTATAGCCTTTTCTATCTTATCCCATTTAATCTTATGCTATCTAAACTAAACACAAAACAAACAAACAAAAATTAAGTAAAAATTTTAAAAATATTTTAATTACCATATTTTGTCAAAAAAGCTGAAAATTCTTTCGTATGTGTGTGTCATTCTTTCGTGTGTGTGTGTGATAGAAAATCAGGAAGGTGAAGAAAAAGTAGGTAAAAGAAACACTAACAATTTAGTTTAGAGAAAAAGTTTTGACTTTCTTGTAGAAATATTCACATTTTTTGTGTGCTATACTCATCTTTTTAATACTCATCAGCTTCACTCCTCATTTTCATTTTTGATGGTTAGACCTCATCCAAACAATTTTTTCATGGAATTATTAGCATCCTGTCTACCTGTCAGTCAAAGAAAGTACAGTTATATTCACATTCTCTTCTAAAGCCTTGGGGTGCAGCAGTTTATTTTTTCCATATGTTGATATGTGTGTCAGCCTTCTCCATTACGGTGGGTGAATGACATCTGGTACCTGAAAGAATGCTCAGCTCAGGAGTCCCTTTGCCTTGTACCAATAAATATTGACTATGTGCTCTTTTCATACCAAATTTCAATATTTACTATTTGCTATAGCCATCTGTTGTGAGCATGAACACGTGCAGTGTTGGTAACTGCTCTTGTGGTCAACTCTGGTGTCACTGCACAAGTTTTCAAGGTCTTTGAGTTTCATTTTACTTTTAACTAATAGATTCAAGGATCTCTTGATTTTTTGCTGTCTATTTTATCCTAACAGATTCTGGTCAAACCACCCTCTTCATCTGGATGGTTGATTTTGCTTCAAGGAGTCTGCTAGATTAGGTTTACAAAGCTTCTGTCCTGTAAGACACCATTAGAAAGACAGCTCTCCCTCTTACAATTACATTTGAGACACATCAAATAGCAATTATTTAATCAGTATAATGGCTACCCCATTAAGCAGTGATGGTTCTATATTTATTGAAGCAAAATCAAGTAAAATGTCTTGTATAAATATAGGTCATCAGTGGTTACCTTTCCAAATATAAATCTCGTTAAAAAATAAATTAGTTTGAAATTACCTAGTTTCCAAAAGCCCATGTTGATTGGATTCATTGATTCAGTTATTTATTATTTGAGCCCATAATTTGCTGGGATGAATCTCATGTTGATGAGCCAATAATTACTCAGGGCATCTCATTAGCCTTTTACAAAATGGCGTATTTGCTTACTTTTGATCTTTTCAAACTTTTCTGTTGTTTTGTAACTTTGCAACGTAGAAAGTTCTCAACCAATTCTTCCAAAACTCTTAAATGCAGAATTGTAAAACATATATCCAAAAGCAAATGTTTTACCTACTCTTTACATGGAGTATCTTTAATCGTCATTTGACATTTCTATGTGATCATTTCTGTCTTTTTGTTTTATTGATCACTTTTTGTTCTGGTAGGAGAGTGACAGTACTGGTATGATTCTGTCTGTTTATAATAAACTTGGGAAGTCTTTGTTTCTATTGATCACTTTTCTATCAAATACTTAGTCTTTTTATTTTTTAATCAGTTTTCTGCATCACCATTTCTAATATCACTTCCCATGTTTGTATGTTAGATGTACATTTATATGCCTATATACATAGAGATAGTCATGTAGTATAAATGTATAGTTAAAATATAACATGTATAAGGCATATTATATTTTATTTTTTTTTTATGGAGAGAAATATATACATATTTCAATTTTACTTTCATTCCTCAAAATATTGATTTTTTCTTTTTTAATTTTCATGTGGCTTTCTTTTCTGTGATATGTTAAACAGCTGTTACAATATTCTTCAGCCATTCCCCACTGTCAGTTGTTGTATTTGTTTCTGTTTAAATTCCTTCTTCAAAGCGCCTTGTGTGATAATTATTCCAAGTCCTTATCTGGCAGCCGATATGCACATATGTATGTATGTGCATATTTATTAGTATATTTTTTTCTAATTGGAAGTAGTAAAAGTAGCCATATCATTTTTGTAATTAAAATAAACAGGCGTAACTCTAGCAAACTAGAATTCGTCTATCCCCCCCCCTCAAAAAAATAAAAATATGATTTTTAATTACCTTCCTCAAGGATAGAAGTTAATCTTGTATCATTCCCCACACTGATTTGGTGTAAACAAGATTAAACACTACTATCTAAACAGGGATGATTAAACATTATTGAGATTAGCACTTTGCTAAGAATAGAAACTGAAAATTCACCTTGTAGCAGCATGGAAATGGCTGGAGAAATATTTAACAGCATGAAGGAGACTTAAAAGTAGCTGTAACAAGTACCATAGTTAGATTACCCCTAATTAGCAGGAATGCTGTATTTTTCTACTTCTCACCATCCTTCAGTTCTGGGCTCTTTTGGGGACATATATACTGAGGTAAAACTTGGTACACTTAATTTTTTCTTATTTGAAAATGCACCTATCTTATAACTGAGTATTGTGGGTCATGTACCAACAGGACATGATTATTCTTCTAATGAAATGGAAGTCATTTGGCCTTCAACCTCACAGAATTTAATATGCACCTGAGGTACAGATTAATGGCCTGATAATGCATCCCATTTAATGTCCCATTCCTTAAATTAAGCAGTCCAAGTGCTCACTGGGAAACTATCCAATAAATAAGTGAAAAAGGCAGCACCTGTTATGACTGGTTGAGTACCTGATATTAAAGGATGTGTAAATAGAAAGCTGTCTTTGAAGTTTAAGTACTATTTCAAATTATAAGTACTATGTACAAATTTTCTAGCAGTCAGGACTATAGAAGTGAAGTTCCTAAGGTTTTGTGCATAATGGGTCAGGCAGTGATGGGGATATTGTGCTGAGTGCTGAATGTGGGGGAAAAAAAATCCAGACTGATATCTGTACATTCAGTAAAGGCCCTCAAAAGGTGATGATCAGTGTCCATCATCTTTTAGGTGGAGCCTTGCCATGATCATGCTGTGGTGGGTGCTGCATTTTGACAGACCCTCCGGCAGCCTGGGGCTGCCTTGCAGATGGATGGGAGTGCCTGGAGAAGCAGTGGGGCCGGGGGATGTGCCTGGGATGGACCTCTCTTTTAAATGCCTTCATTTTTCCTCTGTCTGCTGTTATGGTCCCAGCGAGCATTATGTTCCCTCCAAGATGCACGCAACCAAAAGGTCCTTACGCCAGCCACCAGGAACGGCTTTAAGACTGCATGTGGCCCATAGCACAGCCTGCAGGAACACCTTCTGGAAGCATACCCCCACCTAAATTTACCCTGCCAAGTTAATGGGTATCATGGCATATTATTGTAATTGTTTAATACCTAAAAGCTCAGCTCATGAGGGCTCCGGTAGGATCTTTATAAATACCTACTTAAGGAAGAAGCTCTAAGATACAATCTAGATTATTGGGCTGAAATATATATATGTTTGCTCATTTTGTTCTGCTTTGCTTGAAGATTTCTATCCTTCGTGCTTATTGTTGTTAGCTCCTTTGCATGTGTTTTTAAATGCCGTCCGTGATATTGACAGGTTGTGTGTTTTTTTTTCCTTTGCATGCATCTGTTCAACGACCAAATTTAGAATCTTATATATAGCACTAAGCTCATCCCTGTTAAAGCAAGAGAATATTTTAGGTGTTTTCCAACACGTAAATTCAACAGACTGGAGTTTTCATCAAATATATTAAAAAGTAAGTAACCTTTGCTCCAAAATTTTTGAAAATAAGTTTGTCTTTTCAGAACTATACCACACAAATTGTAGTATACCTGGTTAAGTAATAATTTATTCCTTATAGTGATAGCAAAGAACATTAAAGACTTACTGTAATTGAACTATTGGGCTGGAGGTACCAACTAAAGTTGTTTTTTTTTTAAAAATATAATCCATGTAAAGTCTTTATTAAACAAAGTACAACTGGTCTGCAATTCCAAATAAAACTGCAGTAAATATTTTAGTACAATTAATTTGTATTAATTCATATTTACAATATAGAAGTTATTTTCTTTCTTAAATTTGGAAATCTTGCATTAGGATTGCTCAGTAGTAAAGAAAATAATATTATATAAGTCCAACTTCTACTTTGAATGTTCCAGATAAATGAAGAAATTGGGACACCACAGATTTAGTGTGACTATGGAATACAATTTAGAAACTTTAATATGCAGCATTCAAGGTCCCTGATTAAATACTAATCTTTACAACTTTTACCTTACAAACAGATTTTCAAAGATCTTTTCCGTAAGCAGTATGTGCCTGATAAATATAGAGATGCAGTAAAAGTGAAAAGAGTGTTTTGCCCAATGGTATTTGGGATGTTGAAAAAGGGGGCAAAAGTGAAGAAAAGAGGAAATATTAGGAGATTAATATCTTACATTAAAATCTAAGTAAATCAGATATGATTATGAGTCAGGTTATTTAACTTCTGTATATGTTTCAAGAGTTTAACCACTTAAATGCTAGCCAACTGGTGAAACACATACCTCATCTGTGCATTTTAGATGTATACACCTAGTTAAAAGTCCTGTTCAGAGCTTTGCCTAAATCACCAAAGAACTTCAGGCTGGAGGAGAGAGAGCTCAGGGGAATCTCAGCCATGAATATGAATACCTGATGGGAGGGAGTAAAATGAACACGAAGTAAAAATAAATAAATCAATAAAATGTAAGTAAAAAGTTAAGATCACCATAAAGATAACAACGAGGTGAAACGGGGTCAGTCCTTAATCTTCTGGATACTCTTACTCAAGGCATGGAATTACTTGTCTTAGTAGACCTATCAATTTTGATGCTGTTCTGTGGATTTATATTTAGCTGTGTTAATAACATCTAAACCTAATCTAAGAATTAATAAAATATCTGCACCATTTAAAATACTGTATGACTATAATGCCAAAAGGTACATGATGTTTTACAGAGCCAATGTTCCTCTTATTTCTTATGTTGCTTATTTATGACCCAGATAACCGGTCCTGCCTATACACTGGATATGCAAAATTGTCCCATTGTGTGCAAAATTCAAATAGCTCAAAACCAGGAATGACCTCATGTACAAAAGTGAGTCCTTGCGGATATTCTAGGTCATCACACAGAAGGGAAAACAGACCAATTGGTCCTTTCTTAGCCTAATCAGTCTGTGGATACAGAGCTGAGTATGGGTTAACAGGAATGAAAGACGTGTTTACCATATTTTCTTTACTATCCAATCATTTCGTGTGCTGTCTTCTTCAAAGTCATGTAGCTAACGAGTGAGGATGTTTACTTGGTATTTCTAATATTCCAGCTACATTTTGCTCGAACAGCAATCATAAATTCTGTGACTGTATATATATTTTTTTTCCCAGTGTTTTCAGATGGTCATATATAACATTGCAAAACACAAATAGCTAAAAATAGTAATTGGTTTTGAAAACTAAAATACCTCTTAAAAATGCTAATTTCTAAGCATGCAGACTTGGCCACAGTTTTCTTTTAAAATAAGAAAATGAACTGTTTAAAATAATGGTTTCCTTGATATGTATTCTTTCAAAATTACTTAAGTTATTTTTGATAACACTAACAAGGCAGGAAGTCAAGTGTTAGCCATTGGAGTAAATTTATTTCTCCATTCTTATACCATGTATAAATTAATATACAGTACTGCGGTAATAGAACATTAATTTCTCTTGTTATACAAAAAGAAAATAAAGAGTCTACTTTTGTCAGTTCCAAACTATCATGAGTTTCTACAAAAAGAATCTCTTGAGTTTGTGGCTTAAAGGTTTACTATTTCCATTCCAGGTTAGGACAGCTCAAAACATAGGTATTTTCTTGTTCAAAAGACTATTTTATCAATATTCACAATCTTTTTTTCTCACCAGAATGTCAAATTTTGAGCAGTTTCACTGTGACTTTTACCAGTCCAATTACACCATAGATGACCCAGAAGAAGGTTACAACAGTTGTGGGTCTAGTGAAAATCTTAGTGGAAACAGAACGTAAGTATGCTATAAAAAAAAAAGCTGATATATTTATTTCAAAGCTCGGATGAAATTAATGACAAAAGCATGCAATTGCAACAACAGGATTGTGTAATCATCAATACAGTTGAAGTTTTAGGGCAGAAAAGAGTCATAGCAGTAGAAAGACAGAAAGAATCCTATTATTTCATTTTTTTCATATATTTTTGAAATCTATTGGTGACTTCTGCCCCTGGAAGAGGACCACTGAGGGAAAGAATTTCTGAGTTTCCCCTTAAGGAGATTTCTACACAACTGTGTTGCAGGAGTCTGGACATTGCTGCAGCCTCCATGTTCAGCAGCTGATGGATCTGGCTGGTCCCAGGGCTTGCAAAGGGAGATGAAATGGCAGAGACCAGGTCAAACCAACAGTGTTCCTCCCCATTGTCTAGTTAGGCATCCTGGCAAAAGAAACACTGCCCCACAAAGCTGCACCCCTGACTGTGCTGGCAGTGTTCCACAGAGCCTGCACCTCGCTTCTGGAAAATATAAGGAAATAAAAAATAGTTTTGGCTAAAGCACTGAGATGGAAGTCAAAGGATAAGACATTGGCCCTAGCTCTCCCTTATGCCTTCTGGTCATACAGAAATAAAATCATATATAATAATAATTAGGGAATCACAGAAAATAGAGCAGGAAGGAGCTTCAGGAGGTCATCTAGACTTTCTCCAAGGCAGAATTACTTATAATTAAATATTTCCTTATAAAGGATTGGGATCTGTGCTACTATTGAAAATAGTTGAAAATGTAAACCATGGCATATGGCTGAGCACCTCTAAGGTGCCATGAAGTTCTTCATTGCCATTACTTGTTTTACTGCAATTTGCTTCTTGTACCAGGTGCCAAATAGGAGACCAACCTCTGGCCGGTGCTTTTGTCCCCTCAGAAATGCTTTTGCCCTCTCAGAGTTACACGGGTCAGATTTTACAGCCAACGTACAGTCCAAGCACTCTCTCTCACCTTAGCTACACTGATGGTTTTGATGAGGAACCTCCTTTGCTAGAAGGTAAAAATAAAACCAAGGACAATGTGTGTGCATATGCTTTTGTTTGCTAACCAGTGTCGGTCACTAGAGAAACTACAGTAGAACTACCCAGCCAGGCTGTTAAGCTTGCTCCCGTGTACGGAGCCTACATGACCTTCAGCCAACAACTCCTGGTCCCCAAGCCTATGTTTTCTCATTTGAGATCTGCAGGAATTCATTCATTCTTAAGACAGATACAGCATATACTTTACTACCACTAGATGACAGCATAACAATAAGTTTTGCATTCATATTTCCAAATATTTTTTCACTCTATGTTTACACTGCATGCATATTGGAACATCTATAATTAATAAACATTGATAATAGTCCTTTTTGCATATCTAGTAATAAATTTAATAGTTTGAAGATGCTAAATAGCTTGTTTCAGTGTGAAACAAATTGGAAAAGCTGCATTCAGCTTCAATTAGTTGATCATTTAACTACATGAACAATATCATTCTTTATGAGGACCAAACCATCCTAATGCTAGGGTTGATTTGTAGATGAACATTTAGTTTATAAAACACTGGTACTACATTTTTAAAAAAAAATATTTTTTTTTGGTGATTCCTTCAGCATAATGTAAAAAGAGCATGTGCTTTTGTACACTGGACGACAAGCAGGTTTTTTAATACCTAAAAAATACTGCTACTCCCTTAAAAAAACAGGAAGGTTGTTCTGTTTGATACAGATAACTGCTAGACCTCCAGCTGTTGGTTCTCCAAGCATTTAAATCCACAGGCAGCTCACCCAGTGAAAAGGATGTTGAAATACAACTGCTTCTGATCCACAAGGCTGCAGAGATGTTCATGACTGTGTGCCAAATAAATCTGACCAAAGACAAACATTTTCGTAGAGAACAACTTTATTTATATAATGTTTTGGCTTAGCTCAAGATGATGTATCAGTGGAATAAGGTAAAGACTTAACTATCCGAACAGCTCTAACACACTGTCAGTCTCAGTAATTCTGGCACCCAGTTCTGAACTTAGGTTTTCCTTGCTGGAGTATCTCAGGGAAAATGATTATTCTCACAAGCTGAAGTACTTCTGCAGAAGTTATAAGAGAAATCTTTGCCCCTGTAAAGTTAATGGCAGAATTCCCATTGGCTTTAGTGGGGAAGAATTTTGTTCTCTTTCCAGGGGTCCCCAGTAATTGCTTTTTAAATGCAACAAGCTTATAAAGCACTCTACAAAGTGTTATTAAATTGCCTTGAAGGGAAGAATATCACTTTTAAGTGCCTCTGGCAGTTCAGGCTTAAGACACATCTCTTGTCAGATTTACCAGAGTTAAAGCATATATCTGTGTCCTCAGTGTTCCAGAGTATCTTAATTCTGCAGTTACTGTTAATTAGCATATTTTTCAACATCTAAGTTAGTGTAGTTTATATGTGTGTGTGTGTGTTTTAAATACAGGAAAAACAAATATTAACTCAAAAATGCTAAGGGCATTTTTTGGTTTACTGGATTTAATAAATATTTCCAGTAAGGAATCAGAGCTGACTCTCAAATATACTCGACGAGCAGGTACAGCATGTTCCTACTGCAGAATACGTCATCCTACAATATTATCTTCATTAAAGCAATTAATTTGTTTTGTTTGCTTAGGGATTTGTGGTATCTAATGGGTTTCTGTAAAAGCATTGTTTTCTAGTAAGCAATTAACAGTTCTGGAATTTCTCATTGCAGAACTTGGGATCAATTTTGAGCATATATGGCAAAAAACCTTAACAGTTCTAAATCCGATGAAACCTGCAGATGGCAACATTATGAATGAGACAGACCTCACTGGACCTATAGTTTTCTGTTTGGCCCTTGGAGCAACGTTGCTGCTGGTAGGATGTGATAGGAACTCAAGGGATTCCTTTTCTAACAAGTTAATGCCTAGGTGATAATGCATGTGAAGTAGCAGAAGATGTGGTACTGGCACAAAACGAGTCATTTGCTGCCATTTGTCCTGAGATTATATATAAAAAAGTCTTATTGCTTGAAAGTACATAATGTTTAATTGCAATTAATTTAATGTTTAATTGTAAATAATTTAATTGCAAAGGCATAGCAGACTAGAACAGCTTTTCAAACACTCTTGCTACTGTTTTTAAATTATCTTCTCTCGTTATTCTGGGGAGCACAGAGAAATATATTAAAAAAAAAAAACTTTAAGTAACTAAAATCATTCCTAAAAGAAAATGGAAACATCCTCTTCCACCACCTCCTCAAATTTGCAATATCTTCCTATAAATTTTGCTAGCACTTTCTTAATTTATACTCTTTTTCTACATCATCTGATGTAGAAAATAAAATATGGTAGCCTGGGTTTAACCTCTTTCCTCTTTATCAATAGAACATTTCTACAAGAGGACAAACGAAACAGAGACTGTACACTAATCCAAATTCATCTATTTATCACTGACAAGAGGGGCTTTCCAGTGCTGCCAAAGTACAGCTCTGATTGTTGGCAACAATTTATCAGATAGGGGTAACGTGGGACTGTTCTGGGAAGGCCTTTGCTGCCCTAGCAACTGAGGAGAGAGAAATAGGGCTCTAATTCTCCATTTCCTCTGCGATAAATAGTGCTGAATCAGAAGACTCTTGCAAGTTCTTACTCGATTTGTAATGTCAGTCCAGTACCTTGAACGTGCAAACTGCAATATAAAAGGCAAGTGTTATTACTTATGTCCCTATAAAACTAAAAATCTTTTAAAAGGGCAAAAACAGTAGGAGGAAATGGAATGAAGGGAAAAGAAGGTGGGAAGCCAGAGATGACAGGCTCTTTTCCACCTAGAGTAATAAAGGCATGAGGGGAATAAAAGGAGAAAGTGTTGAATTGATTATAGTCAGGAAAATGGAAGGAAAGCTAAAAGAAAGAATGAAAAAAATTGGTTGCTGTTGAATTTTCTCCCTTGACAGTGAAAAATTATAATGAATATTAAACTATTACTATTGACATAAAAGTACTTTAATTACCGTATTTATTCTAAGATATTCAACATTTTAAGTGTCATTAGAAAAAACAACTATTTTCAGTGCTCCAGTTTTTGGCCAGAAGAACTTGTCTGGTACAATCTAGTGTTTTTGTGCCACAGCTTCACCAGAAAATGTCTATGGGATTTCCATGGCCATCTTATATATTCAGGCTGCTCATTTTTATTTTGGATACATCTGAGTACTAAAGTGGCTCTTCAGCCATGTAAGGTATGATATCCTTCCGTACTTGAATAATTCTCTTCTAATAGCACCAGGAATATAATCTGTTTGAGAGCTTGTTTCCAAATGTAATTTATAAATTTTGTTTAGTTTCAGCTTTTTAACTTTTGAAAAATATACAAAGATATTCTTCAAATAGTAGTACTGCTTTTGGAGCACAGAGAAAATGAGAACGGCATTGTTTGCCTGGCAGCAGAACTTGATCTTCCTCATGTTGGCGTAAAGCAGGGCAGCACTGTTGTAGAGAGAAAAACAACGGCAGTGTGAAAGTTAGCATGCTTTGCATTTTACATAGTCATTCATCATCGGACTTCTCCATACCCTCAAACTAAGGTTACTAGTACCCACTCCAGGCAGATGCACAAGCGCACAAGGTCTGACTTTCTTCTAACCTTGTTCCTTCCGCAGGACAAATTTAGTGCTTTCAATTCATCAAAGCCTGCCAGGCTAATCAAGCCTGATTCTGGTTTTGCTTACATCGCTGTGAACTGGGAGTATTCCCATGTGTGTGAGTCAGTATATTTACATAAGTTAGGAACAGCTAGAATTGGAACCAACACGTTCAGCTGCTTTTTTCCTTCTCTCGTTCCCCTGCACCACAAATCAAGCATTGCACCAAGCGGAGATTTCAGTTGGCTGCTACTGCTGGTGCTCCCTTCATCTCTGTCTCAGTAATTTGGTAATCTTAGATTAAGCTGCTAAATAGTGCTGTGTGGAATAATTAAAAACACTGAAACAAACAGCCTAAAATATTAGCTTACAGTTGTTGTTGTATCTCTTTGAAACAGAGCTTTTCTAAGTAGGTTGGTAGTAAATACTGCCCCAAAGAGCTGCAGATGTTAAACTTACTACAAATCTTTAATGACTGAAATTGTGACTGATAATAATCTGCGCTAGTATCGCTCTCCCACACTACCTCTACTATCATTAATTTTTATTTGGTGAAACAATTTTTCCTAATTGTTTTAGACCAGTAGTATGCAAATGCCAGCAAAAGACTCTGTACCTAAATAGGAAGATTTCTTACGCTGTTAGTTCAAGAGTAGATTATTGCTTTATGGTGGCATGCGCTGTCAGGAGAAAGGCCAGCACTCAGGACAATGCAAGGATATGGGCAGCCTGACCGTACCTAATCTAACCCCAAGTACTGGAACTACAGGAGAGTTCAGCAATGAGCCAGGCTGAGGAAAAAAACAGGATAACATTGCTGATGGAGAGGCAGGCCTTACTAGCTGAGGCTGCCTTTCACATAAGTGTGCACTTATCTTGGTAAAGGTGAGCTGGCACCAATCTACAGCTTTAGGACTTTCAACTAGTGTCATCACTCTCCTCTGCATTGCTTTATATCTGTCCAGCTCAAATATTGTTGGCATCCAGTGATCGGTTTCCACACAAATGGATATAGGAAGAGGGGGCAGAGAAGCAAGGTCCTCAAAAATGGTTGCTTTCTCCCAAGATTCATTAAAATGTATGGATGAGTAGATTGTCTCAGTCCTCCTTAACCATTGTGGAGGAGATACTTGTAAATATTCCAAACCAAGAAAAAGCTTCAATAATATTTCTAACTTATCCATCACAACAGAATCCAACCATAAGCTACAAAATGAATATAAAATTGGGACCCTCTCTTAGCTTTGATTCTCACGCAGTTTATCCCATGCATTATGTGTGCAATATCTAGATATATACACAAACACATCTGTGTTTTAAGTATGTATATATGTATTGTTATGTGTTAGAAAGTTGATGCATTGTGGTCTTTTTTTTTTTTTTTTTTTTTTTGAGAAGTTTATTCTACAGTACAGAGTTGAGAGTCGAGCCCCAGGTTTGAGCTATCTCCTTCATAAATGCATGTTATCTTTAGGATAAAAAGTTCCAGCACAAAACAAAGAAAACCATCTTCATCCCAGATCACTGTTCGTTTCTGATGTACAAATATTTATTTCTGATGTACAGATGTTAAAATCACAGTATTGCATACCTAGCATTCAGTAATTCATTTGTTAGAACCTTGAAGAAAGAGAGAAAAAGATTTAATAATCTATTGGGAGTGAGCAATACTCTCTTGTCTGGAGGTAATCCTCCAAAACAATGACAGGAGATGAAGAAATTGGTGCTGCTCTGGCCAATGGTGCTTGTTGTACTAGCTTTGTGTATAAATTATAGAACATCAGGCTCCAGGCTATCAGGCTGATGCCTTTCAAAGACACTAAATTCACACTAAGGAGTAAAACCTAGAAGAAAACAAACAAACAAACAAACAAGAACACCTGGGGAATTTTTCTTTCACTGGAGCACAAAAGAACACAAGCTGACATTTACTACTATGGTTTATGTAGAAATGAACATGCTGTATTTATCTAACCATAGAGATATGTCTTTCTCATAATAGTCAAGGGGAAGAATGGACACATTCGCCCTGAAAAACAGCATAGTTTCAGCAAAGGTTTACTTTGCTGAAAGATTGTTTTTTTTTTTCTTTTCTTTTTCTTTTTCTTTTTTTTTTTTCAGGCCTGCTTAGACCTGTAATAAAATGAAAAGCATAACAAGTAAGTGGGGTCATCATTTTACTTAGGACACTTTTCCACAGTCCCATGTATTGAAATTATAAAGATTTTGCAATTTCCAATGTCTTGAAATTGTAAAGATCGGAAAATTTTTCCTGACACTAAAATGTGCTTTCCTTGTCCATAATTTCTTCTCAGTTTGTTACCAGTTAGACCTTCCCAAGGCTCCCTAATCAACTCCTGTCCTACTTTAGAGCCCAATCAGAGTAAGACTGAGAATCAGCCTTATAACTTTAAATTAGCAACAAGCACATTCTCACAATTTTGCCTTGGAAAGTTTTGATACAAAAATCACCCAAAAGTAGCAGCTATGGTTTACAATTGAACCAATGTAGGCAAAGTGGGGAGACAGTGATTGTCAAAAAGAAAAAGGAACAAACCTAGTGCTTGCCTTCTGTCTTATCCCAGCACCTTGCAATCACTTGTTCACTTCCAACACTTTGTGCTCACTTTTATTTGTTCCAGGCAGGAAAAGTTCACTTTGGCTATGTGTATGGCGTGAGTGCCATTGGGTGCCTTGCTATGCATGCACTGCTGAACCTGATGAGCATCCCAGGAGTCTCGCAAGGCTGCGTTGCAAGTGTTTTGGGCTATTGCCTGCTACCCATGGTGATTCTGTCCTCTTCTGCAGTTGTCTTCTCACTACAGTAAGTACCAGTGTGTGGCAGCAGGAATCGTCTGAAGGACAGTAAGTCAAAAGGCTAGTGTTATGCAAAACATTTTGTAAATGGTTAGCTAGTGAATTCTGGCTTCCAAAACTGAAGAAAAATACTATTCTGTTTGTGCATGTAGGTGAAAACGGGCAAAATGGAAGAGGGTGGGGTGGTCTGTGTGGTATATAATCGTTTTAATATAAGTCCTTAAATCTATTGTTTCCCACTTGGACTGAGAGTGGCTTTGATTTTTGCAGCAGCCTCAAAAGTGCTTTTTGTTTTGCAGAGCCAACAGTGTCCAAACTCAGGTATCATTTTTAAAAGTGATTCACAGACTTTGGTTTTATATAGCTGGTTCTCCTGTTCATTTTTTGTTCATAATATCAGGCTCCCATCCTTATATTTCTTTTCCTTCTGTAGACTGACTTCTGTGTGACAGAATGAAATAATCAGCCAACCCTTAACGATCTGGAGCATTAGAACAAGTGCTTAAGATATAATGTAGTCATATACTATAAGGTATAGTCATGGTGTAATTGTTTTGAAAAACCAAATATGTGACGTAGTGTGTATCTGTGTGTGTTTGTGGAGGGGTGTTCAGTAATATACATATGAATTAGGAAATTTGCATGCAAGCCTCTCCTTCCTCCTCATTCTGTAAGCCTTTTGAGATATAGACTATTTACCTCCCTGTTCACATACAGCAAAGTACAAGAAAGCTCCAGGTCTTGCCTGAAGGCTTTGAGCAGTACTTTTTATCCATAGTTAACACATTGTTAATTATGGTTCCCCTCCTTAGTCTTTTTGAACACATTTTGAATTCTCCAATCTGCAAAATATGGGACTTGACAGCTGATGAGCAAGAGCGTGCCCTTGTTTGTTTTATTTGTTAAAGCAGCAATTTTATATGTACATATATTTTTTAAAGAAAGGATATAGTGGTATCAAGATTTTAGCACAATCCTTGTTGCATGTTTCTGTGTAGCTGTGATGGGTTAGCCTGACTATATTCCATGCATTCAAGTGTTTCTTAACTGTCCTTGACAAGATGAACAGCAGTGACAATGAAGAAGCCACTCATTCTCTGTTCTCCTACACTTCCCATATTTGCTTGATTAACCTGTTTAATAATCCACCCTAATAAAGGTGCTGATATGTAATCACAGGACAGATGGGGCTAGCTCCAAACCAGCTGTTAGAACTGTGCAGGGTACTGCTGTCTGTACAAGGAATCCCCAAACACACACACCGTACACTTGTAAAATGCTGTGAATTTACAGAAAACACATCTTTTGAAAATCTATAAATAGTGTACTGAGATAAGCTTTACAAAATTAAACCATTATTTCTGAAATGAATTGATAATGTTAAGTGGCTGTCTACAGGACTCTGCAGTCCTTTCTCAAGTTAAACTGCTTGAACACAGCAAATACCAAGGTTATCTATTACAAAACAGCTATTAAAATCAAGTGGCGACTTAAAATCCAATATGTCTCATTATTCTTAATTTTAAATGTTATTTAAAATGGCAAAAGAGAGACAGCAATACATTCATGATTTTTTTCTAATATTTGTAAAAATGTTATTTTGTTAATTTTAAATTGTGAAGAATTGAATAACTTCAATCTGTTTTCACGGGAAATATACCTAAGGTAATGTGCATATCAATTGCAAAGATACATACTAATCCAAAAATTTGTGATATTCATTATCAGCTATTTCATTGTTAACTGGGAATGAAGCAAAACATGGAATGTGTTGGGTGCTGAATGACACCAAAAGTAAGACCAGTTCTCCTATTCAAACTCGTGTGGAACCAGACCACCTCAAAGCTTTACTTGTGCCCATCTATGCTGGTATCATGACTGAGCCCAAGCTGATTAGGCCACCTTTCTGTGAGAGATATCAGCAGACTTTTTTCCTGAAAAAAACAAGTCTTCACTATCAAATCCATGAACAGACTGGCCATGGCATTTCCTTGACTAAATAGTGAAGGAAATGAGTGTAAGATAGGAGAAAGGAATTCTTAGACCCAGCTGATGTAAAAGACCCATTTGGTGACCAAATCTGCAAGTTCTGAGAGGAGTGGAGAGGCACCGCTCATGTCTGTCCATCCCAACTCAATCTCCTTGTCAGTACACCCTCAGTTCTCTTGGTCACTGTGAGCACAACATCTGCTTCTTGCCCCTCTCCCATGCATGAGGATTTGACCCTCATGGACACGCCAGACACACACTCTCTGCTAAAGCTAGACCGTTCCTTTTGGCAGTTAATGTGCTGTTAGATCGAGGACTGAATGTGTAAGTGCGCAGACATATCTCTTGGCACCAGTATGATTTTATGTCACCTTTCCATCCTGCTCACTGCCAGTCCTGGAATAAACCATGAGAGGCCATTGGACCCTCAGTGCAATGCAGAGCAGCCACAGCTCTGAATTGTACTACCCTGTAATATCCCCCTAAAGACTCATTATACTAGCCGAAAATTATCACCAGACAGTATGTTCCTGTTACATCCTAATCCTCTGCCACTGTGGGTACCTGCCCAAAGAGCCATCCAAAACACCTCTGAATTTCTGGCTAGCTGTTTAAGTGAGCATCTTAGAATACCCACTTGAAGCAGAGGCTTGGTTCACAGGGCCCAGTGTAATTTCCCTGAATCCCACTGTATAGGTTTAAAGGAACACTTCAACTGAGAATATTAAACGACATGGTCTTTAATGTTTTATTTTTAATGAGTTGAAGTTGCAACAAGGTGCTGAGTCACCTTAAAATCAGTTCTCTCCTTCCTACCACAAAGACACAAAAGCTGAGAACACCAAGTACCTTATTGGCCTGGAGACTGGATTGCCAAGAAAAGAAGTATTATTTTATGTGATGTGACTGCATTAAGTAAACTAAGGCAATTAAATAAGGAGAGCTTTACTCATTGTGGTTTAGTTGCAATAACAAGATTAGTGGAGGTTGTTTTTGATAAATGAGCCTAAGTAGGTATATGTAGTCTGTTTCTCACTTTTGCTTCTCTTTTGCTGATGCAAGGAAGTCATTTAGCAAGTGGCAGAGGTTCATTCATTCTGAAGGTCCTTGAGTGAACATGTGTGACACAGCTGATCTTGTTATGCACTTCAGCAGCATGTTACATGCGTGAGCTCATGCATTTTACAGAAGCAGACTGCAAATACAGAGTGCAAATAAAGCATATGTGAAGCATTATTTATTGGCATCGTCTGGCTCCTACAGGGTTTAATAGCAAGCTCTCTATAATCTGCAGGAATATCTCAGTGGTCTTTTGACCACCATCGCATAATCATCAGTTCTCCCGGCCACCCTGTACCTGAGAAACAGCAAAATTTAGCTTCAAAAGAGCTCAGCTGTCACTGAGGGCAGTGTGGAAAGCCACAGTGTGGAGAAGGATGTCAGCATGAGCAAAAAATATTTTTCCTCAAAGGTTCTTTTCTTGTCCTTTATGTTCCACTCAATGCGGAGCTTTTAAAAGACCAGCTGGGCTCTCTCCTGGGAGCCAGTCAACACCTTTTCATATGGTCAGCCAAGGTGTAAGTCTTTAAGAGCCGCATTGCCATTCCTCTGGTTATAAGGCACAGTTCAAACCTTTGACACGTATTACAAAAATACATCGCCTCCAGGTCATCAGGCTGTCTGATGGAAGATTAGGTCTGTAGCATCATTATAAATCCTAACAACTTCTGCTTGATGATTTTTGGCTGCAATAAGATCTTCACTAACTTAAAAAAAAAAAAATCTTCGGCAGCTGCATCTGTTGGAACCCCAGAAGACCCCAGACGGAAATACACTTGTCCTTCTAGCAGTACTACTGATGAAGCTGCTGTTCTTATCCATGCTGAAGAAGTTACCTGTTTGTTTTCTGTTAATATTTTAAATTGATTTTCAGACTGACCTTTCATTATGTCAGTCAGTCCTTAATTCTTCCAGTGCCTGTAATCTTATCAGTAATGAGATGCCAGACATGACCTCAAGTTTGGTAAGATTTGATGCTACGTGTGCTAACAAATGCACTCTTTCTTGTTTCTTTTTTTTTTTTTTTCTCCTAGGGGGATCCCAGGAACTTTGTTAGCTCTGTTTATTATTGGATGGTGCAGTTTGTCAGCCTCCAAAATTTTTGCCTCTGCTTTGGCCATGGAAGGACAGCAGCTTCTTATTGCATACCCATGTGCTTTATTGTATGGACTCTTTGCACTTCTGGCGGTTTTCTGAGATGTATTTTCTGGTAGCTTTATTACAATTTGTTTATGGTTGTAGAGGTTGAGCTAAGAGGTTATTTACTTATTTTTAGATTACCTAGAATTGTATTAAGTTCTAATAACAAAATTAGATTATACAACTTACCTTTTATTTGCGTAATGGCTGATAATAAAATAATAATTAAAAAAACCTAACAGGTAGATGACTGCATTGCTGATGTTTTGAAAATCTTACAGCTTAGACAAAAATGTTTGTATTGAGAAGGTAGTAAAAGTGATGGAAAAAAAAAAAGAAATGATAATTAAAAAAAAAAAAAATCTTGTCTTCTGAGTGTTTAATATATATAATACATAGACCAGAGAGTTACTGGAAAGCAATAATGCAAATATTTAATGGACCTAGTAAATCAAGTGAAAATACACATTTATTTCACAAAACAAACAAACAAAACAAAAACAGCTTATTATATGACTACTAATAATACACAGAATTTATGTGGTTTTTTTATTATTTTCATTTACTTTTTAACAGAAGAGTGAGTGGCTCTGCTTTGTGATGTTGAAGGATTGTCCAAGTAACAGGAAGAACAGGTTGCTACAACAGAGGAAGGAAACTAGGATTGTCTTCTTGTTTTATTTTTAAGAGGTGTTGCTGTCCAAACACTATTGTACTGTTTTAATGTACAGTAATGTTAGATTTTAAAATTGCCACTAAACCACCGCCTGCTGTCACTGCAGAAAAGCACCGCACAAAGCAAATACAGCTCCTAAAAATGTCTCCTGAAAGGCAGAACTGTGTTTAAGCAAGCAAAATACAAACCTCTACGATTTTATCTGCCCCCCAAAAAAATCTGTTTGCTGCTTTTAGTCTTAGAGGAACCTAACATTTTTATAATAGCAATGAAGCACAGAATGCACAAGACGATGTTTCAAAGTATAATATTAGAAGTATCAAGCCATCAAGAGGAAATAGAGATGTGTGTGCAGTCATAATAAGAGCAAAATCCAGTAGGCGGTAGTAGAGAAAATGAATGTAGCTGTAGAAAGGGCTAGGGAAAAGAAATAGATGAACTAAAGGGAAATGTGAAGGAAATAAATGGCAGCAGATTATTTCATCAGTGTTTTAGGGTGTCTTCTCTCTTGATTAATTTTTATGATTTTAATTATTCTCTATTTTATTCATTATTTTGAACTATTCAGTGAAATGCCTGCAAAATATTTCTCTCTCTAGACAGAGAACCAATGATTCGGTAAGAGAGAGAGTCCTGGTACTGCAAAAGCACTTATGCAGAAGCTTAACATGGAGAAGCTGCTCAATAATACGTGAAAAGAACTATCTTCTTAATCTTTTTCATCCTTTTCAGGTCAGAGGTAAGTTAGATGATCAGTTTGTCCTTACGCTAGTGATTCTGTTTCTGAAGTGAAAGTGCCTTTGGTAAAAAATATTTCCCATTGCTCACATATTTGTTCTTTAAGAGCACTTGTGGAAACCTTTTGGAATTCACTGCACTGAACTCCAGTGGAACTAATTCATACTAGTGATCTTGAGAAGGAAACAAAAGGTAATGTGTACTTAGCCAATCCTTAAAAATCACAACTCATTTATAGAAAAAGTTTTGTTGCATTTATCCATTTTTTTTTTTGTTGCAAGGCTATGAACACAGGCACAGAGAAGCAACACTGGAGGTATAACCTTGGCAAACTGTGGGTATATCCCAGCAAACTGTGGATATATCTGCACAGAGTCTAGCTGCATATAAGTGGGAACTTTGTGAATTTGGAAGATTAACATTTGTGAATGAGACAGATTTGGCCCTGCTGCATTAAGGAGTAAATTTGCCACTAATGAGGTGCAGATAAACACGTCAAGTGACTCCAGGGTATGGTTATAAAATCAGATGGTTTGAATTGCGTTGCACTAATGGCATTCTCATGTCTGAATAGGAAAAGATTCATGTGGTTTCACTTCTGGAGTTCAGAAAAGATTGTTTAGAAACATTTAGATCTATTTTTGTTCCACACTTCCTATTATCATCCATAGTGACTAAAACAAGTACAAAATGCCTCTGTTCCACAGCACTTTATATTCATTTTCATCCTGATCTGCATGATATGAATGGCAGGAGAACCAGTGAATCAAGCCATCATTTTGTGTTTTGATGTCATAGACAAGTCAAATTACTTACAGAGAAAATGAACACCTTGAAAATTTCCCACTATATTTACAAAGCAAATGCTAGTCTAATTATAGCTTTGTATTTATTGTTTAGTCTCTCAGGATTTATAACTTTTTTCTTTCCTTCACTGGGATGCATCTGCATCATCTCAAATGCTAGCTTCTTAATTTTAATTACTTTCCTTGATTTACTGGTTAGCCATGCTTATTTCCTTTTACCTGTTCCCAAGGTATTTCCACCAAGTGGTATGCACTGGTGCTGCCTCTCAGCATGGTGTCCTTCAGGGGTCTCTATGCCACCTGCGAGGATTTAACTCTCTTAGCCATCCTCCTTCAACTTCTTTTAAACAAGACTCCTCATTTTTACATAGTTCTCCTTTCTGAAGTTGAGCACAGCCATGGTGCTGCTTTTGGCCCTGCTCTTTCTGGGTGGTTCCTCAGCCTAAAAATATTGTAGTCACTATTACAAGCCGTTACTTCCTCTAAAATAAATGTCGTTTTGATCTAAAATAAAACCAGTTCAAAACATGTACATTCAGAAACATTCTTCTGTCTCTTTGAGCAGGCCTTTCCAGTACCACCTAGCTTTCCTGTACTTTCCCTTGTCCAGGCCATCGTATTTCACTCCCTCACATCATTCCATGAAAATTTAAATACAAGCCTGGCAAGCTATTTCTTTCAACTTGCCAAAGAGAGGATTATAAAATAGTAATGGGTCACATTACTGGGACTGATTTTTAATTCATGCTTCCCACTCTGAAGACTTGCAAAAACAGAAGACTTAAACATAAGCTTCAAAGCAAAAGGGAAAAAAGTACAGTTTTGGAGGGGCAAAGTTGCTGATCTGTCTTTGGTTTCTTGATTTTCTCAGTATGCGTGTGAAAGCTCAATTCTGAGTGTGTATTTGCACACAAAAATGTGTCATTAGTTCCTTTGTGTTACCTGAAATGGCGATACCAGTGCTGGACCAAGGCGGTACAGGGGACAAAGTGCTTGCCTGTCTTCCACTGCATTTGCTGTGTGCCGGATGTCCTCAAGGTCACCCTCAGAAACTAGCCTGCAGCACTTTGCTGTAGTCTAGACATGTTGCTATTGTATTGCAACAAAATGCAGGAGAGTGTTAAAGTGAACATATTCTGAGTGAGGGGAGACTATACCATTGGCTCAGAGTATGCAATGGTGATGAAATTGGTATCTGAACAGTCACTGCTGACAAAACGTCAGGTTGCATCCAGATAGCTGGTCTGCTTGGCAAACCAAGGGCCAGGTTTGTAATAACAAGTTTCCGTTATTTATCAAAAATGGTCTTGTCAGATGTCATCTTTAAAAGGTTATAATACAGGCCTAGAATAGTTTAACTGTTGATAAACTGAATTGAGGATTGAAAGCTGCTGACACAGTAAATTGGACACATGCTGAACATCTTGGTGAAATAGCTCCTTTAACAAAGGGTAATGTTTTTCTCTTTTTTAACATGGAAGCCACAGAAGGCTTATATACAAAAGCAGTGAAACTGCTATCATGACTGAAATTCATGACTGCATTGAATATGTCATTTGAGAATGAGACATGACAGCTCTGTGTCTTGTCCTAGACCTCTTTTGCCACCATGTTTATTTCAGCCCCTTGCTAAACAGCTGTCTTTACTTGTTGGCATTTTCTGTCCACTGAACGAGCTTAAGTGAATTTTGCAGTAATGTAGAGTTACTAACCTTTATTCAAATCCATAATGGGTATGAGTAAAGGAAAAATTCAGTAAATTGTGTCTGCTTTTATTTCCTTTTTCTCCGCTATTGTCAGGAGCATATTTAGTGGTCAAGCTGTTGTGGGCTTGTTCATGCCTGGTAACCAAATATATATATATATATATATGATAAGTTGCAAGACAGTGGAGCTGCAACAAGTTCTGGGCAGTACATCACCGTTTTCTGAGGTCATAACATTAGCAAACTATTGGCCCAGCCTGGCAGATGATGTACATCCTTTCAAAGAAATCAGCAATTGTAGCATCTGATAAGCCTTATGGAGAATCACTGCACATAATGGCAAAGCTCACAGTGACATGATGCATTTGGTGGTTAATGTATTTTCTTACAGATGACAAAAGGCCACTGGACTGGCAAGGAATGGGTTACTGTTACATAATGTCTACAAAAATAAACTGGATAATTAATGTCCACCTGCCTAGATCATTGTAATATGAAATTGACTTCTACCTGTGTTGGCATACTAACGGACATGTTCCTTTTCAAAATCCTTTCTCTGTCAAAATTTGGTCTTCGCTGATTCCATGCCAACTTAGCTTCTTGAGAGTTTGTTCTAAGCAAACTGCATCGGTGCTGTTAGAAGTACTGATTTTCTAGCTGTAGGTCATGACCTGTCTGGTTAAACAATCTCACCTGTTCTCGATGGTGCATTCTTAAGAGAGGTCAGAGCATGCACAAGGGCTGTGTTTTAGTCATGTTTGCCAAGTGATTTTGAAAGAATAACATCTGCAACAATGACAATATGTTTGCTGTGATTACCAAGAACATTTATTAGACTTATGGTCTCAACATTAGCTTAAAAATGCCCGGTGACCTTGGTGCTGCATCACTGAACTAGATGAATGGTGCAATTCACAGTGATCTGCATACAGTTGTATAATAAAGAGCTTGGACAACACATCCCCTCTGCTATGTTAGCACTTTAGTTACAACTGCAAAAAAAAAAAAAGAATTATTACCATTCTTCTGCCATGATATTAAGTGCAGTGGTAATGAGTGAAGGAGGCCACAGAAGCATCAAATGCATAACTAAACATAACAGACCACGAGGGAAGTCACCTCTTTGCAGAGAACAAGGGGTAGATTTTCAGAGACACAAAGGTCAGTGCTACTGAAAATCACTGAGAGCTGAGCTTGAGTGTGTACTTTGGTGATTTTCCTGACAGCATCTCAACAATCACTCCTGAGCAATCAAGGAACAAGGAGCCACTCAATTACCACAGTCAGTATACCAGGAGACTAATGACCCACGTGTAATTATGAATAGAGACAGCTGTAGCAAACAAGCATAAGAAGCTATCCCAATGCCTGGCTGCAAAATGTGATCCCTGGCTAAAACATTGTTCCTTTGTTTTATTCCAATTTATTTAACCCTCGTGTCTGGACCTTGAGTGGTTCCAGCTTATCTTACTCAAGTGCTAGATGCTTCTTATCTCAGCTCTAAATGTATGATGCAGACTCTGACTGGGCTCTGGCTTTGCTTTTCAGTGTAGTAGATTGTTTACTCTCACTTCTGACCCTTAGCCCCTCTCCTGACTATACCTTTCATCCAAAATTTCTTCTTGTTTCTGAATTTTGCTTTCCTGTTTTCTGGTTCCAAGTTTATTGTTTCAGTCATAATCTTAACCATTCAACAGTTTGCATCCATGCTGTATTTCTTTGATGCCCTGCCTTCTTTGTAGAAAATAAAGCACACAGAGGAAGGAGTGCTTGTGAGTAATGTGAAAATATTTCTGAAATCCCATCAGCACTTGGCCACCATTAGCCCTTTTGGTCTGCTGTGAAATTAACTATGCAGTTAGGATTATATGTCATCTCAACAGTGGTATTGACCTCTAATATGTTTTATGAGTAAAAGTAGTATTTTCAATGCAATACCCTCTCGAAGCCCCAAATACAGTCACGACCTTACAAGTGATACAATTGCATATCTAGATGAAAAGGCTCCAGAAAAGAATATCCTAACATATAAGAGGCATAAAGTGATGCATTAGATTTTATCTCTCCATTGTAGAACAATATGATAGTTGTGCATTACTGTTCAATCGCTTTTCTGAATTGCTAGCTGAATGGAGGAAGTACACTGTTGATGCACTGCAGAATGTGAAACAGTTTAGGCAGTTATTCCTTGTGAAAAGTAGTAATGGCACTTGGCTCTTCAGAAGAAGTAGGCGTGATAATGTGATCCACTTTAAAGTGCACTTGTGCATTTTGCTTGGTGAGTCAATTTGCTGGAGGAAGATGATACTAAATGACACTAATAACCACAGAAAGGATGAGTGCAGCATAAATTTGCCTATATTTCAGATATTGTGCACATGGTGCATAGAGATCTGCAGAGTGTTGCAGAGTAGCAGCACTGCGATACATCTCACCTGCATAATGAGTACTGCTGAATAACTGTTGGCACTGAGTAGGAAGCCCTTTGACTGAGATATGAGCATACCTAATGCTTCCTGCCTTGTAAAAAGGACCACTTCTCAAAAGAGAAATTCACCCTGGAGACACATGAATTACTGAGGGCAGACGTTGAGGTGATATGTTTAAAAGAGCACTTTGCAGTTTGCTTCACCACCACCACTGCCTATATGCTTTATTGTCTCTTTCCAGCACACTGGTCTGATTGTTGACCAGGTCCTGCTGCAGAGGGGGAGGCTCAAATCAGTTGCTAAGATCAGTTGCTGAGAATACCCTGAGGTGCAGCAAGAGTCTCCTCCGTATAAGTGTCCACCAGAACCACAGCCTGGGTTTGGTGAATAAAGTACAGACATTTTTACTAAGATAGAGCACACATGTGCTGCTGTTGTCTCTCTCCCTGCTGCTCTTGGCCAGAAGATACATGTATGCATAGCAGTTCAGCTCCTGTGCTATGCCTGTGGCTTACCAAAGAGCTAAGTTCCTTACATGACCACAGCCCTTATGGGTTCTTTGTCTGATACCACCAGCTGAAATATTACATACATTATATGATCAAGCAGAATGAAAAATGTTTTCCTATTTCACTAATTAAAAATGAACTTTCTAACTGTTACAGCAGCTGAATAATCACAGATTCATATAAAGTCAGTGTAGGAAAGAACTCTTAGAGAGAGGCCATTTAGTCTATCCTCTGCCTCAAAGAAAGATTGACATAACTTCTGACACCATGCTACAATAGGGTGACTTTCCTTTGAAACTTTAATCTTTCTCTCAGTACATCTTTCAAATGCCTGTGCTGAAGATATGCACCTTTCTTTTGAATGGTAGGTGGCGTGTACTGGGCACTGAATGCTTGTTTTATGTGCAAATATGTAAGTACTGGCAGCGATGTTAAAGGTACAGTAGCAACCTGTTGGTTATCTGGTTTTGAGTCATTAAGTTACAACAGAGAAGATGATGCAAATCAAACTGCTAGAAGACACCTAGAGAGTCTAGTTTCAGATTTGACATATGTACTGCTGATTGCTGGGGAAGAGTCACTCCACACATGCTCGATTTCTCACATCCTTTGCTTAAAAATATGTTTTTGGCCACTTTCAGAAAAGGGATGCTGAACTAGATGGGGCTTTGGTATCACCAAAGACCACAATTCTTATGTTTATAATTATTATTCTCGTCCTCTTCATTATTATGTAGTGCCTATTGGCTAATCGAGAATGATACCTAGGCAAAGTACAAGCAAGGATTAGTGCCTCTTTCCCGCAACAGCTTACACAGGTAAAATATGACTGCTATAGCAATACACAGTTGATGGTAACACTGCATTAAAACAAGGCAAAGCTTTCCCTCAGTATAGTCTGACTGGTGCACCACAGAAAGCATTTTCCTCTGTAATCACTGCAGTATGGTACTAATGAGCTTGTTAGGATTTGTCTGCTTTACCTCACAGTTTGCATACTTTGTGTACTTGGAATACTTCAGTGTTTTCTAGCTATGCCTGTGGTATTTGCTTTCTGATTGCTTAACAAAACAATGCTGCACATTTAAGGAAGGTTGTAATGCAAATACAATGCACAGCAACAACAATAATATCCTGCTTGCCTACAAATCCCAATGCACATGATGGCATGCATTCAAACGTCAATGAAAAGGACAATGTGAAGCTATAGGTATCAGTTTGTGCGTAAATTCGGTGTGCATAAATTCTGTGTACATGTGTTTACCAACTTTTTTTTTTTTTTTTAAATAGAGTTTAGGGAGGAAGGTTTAGTCTGTAAGAGAAAAGGGACTGTGGTTTACACAATGGATTGCGACTGTGCACACAGCTTGAACTCACACTGGATTTCCTATGGGAAACTATGGACACTGGGCAGTTATTTGGGCTTTGAATCCCAAAGGCGTTCAGTGATGCGTCCTGCTGATTTTCTTGAGAGACAGGCATCTGTCAGGATCTGGCCTTGTGATTCCTCAGCAAGGATAACAATACTTTCACATTTCACAAATATCCTATGAGGAGGACTTAGCTCCTTAAAAGTTACTAGGCACTCAGGTGATGGAGCCTAAAGTCAGCTCTCACAAAATAGTAGTGAAGAGTCACTTCCCAAACTAACAAGTTGTGTTTTCACTGGGACACAAGCTTCCTTTGACAGATTGCCCCCAACTTTTACACCCAATGGTCTGCATATCAGCTGGGACAGCCCTAATCATGAATGATGTATTGCCTTCCTAGACTACTGGAACCAGATGGCTAGCCTCAGGCCAGCAAGATGCCTCATGCTTGCCATGTTCTCCTCCTCCTCCTCTGTCTTTTCCCTGTCAATGTGTGACATTGCTTCTTCCCAGTGGCCACATCTCCCTAGAGTGAGGAGGGAAAGAAAAAAAAAGACCTCAAAGACCTCCTCTCTCTACCTTTGGTAATCCTCATTAAAACCTCCAGGGATCAACCTGAAGAGTGGAAAATACAGGTGGACCAAGGCTAAGATGTGTTTAAAGAAATGTTGTGAGCAATCCACATTCCTTGTTTGGGTGTCTTGAATCTAAATGATGGGGGAGGTAAACTACAGTGGGACTAGGAAGGAGTTACAAGTTTATTGGCATGGGAGATGTGTCCTATATGAGGCAGCTGAGAGCAGTGTGTTTATGTCAGATTAAATCCAACACTCAAACTTGTATACATGTTGGCCAGCAGGAAGACTTAGCTGTCTGTCCCACAACAACTGTTAGGAAAAGACTGCTACCAAAAATCCATACTGAAATTCAGACTCCAAGTTGGAGCTGTTGAGTGACTCTTACCCAGTGTATTGGGTTTATGTGGTAAAGGTTTGGTAGCAGGGGGGCCACAGGCGTGGCTTCTGTGAGAAGATTCCAGAAGCTGCCTCATGTCAGATAAGGGCCAGCTCCAGCTGGCTCCAAAAGGGACCCGCTGCTGGCCAGACTTGAGCCAGTGAGCAATGTGGGTTGTGCCTCTGGGAGAGCAGATTTTAAGAGAGGGAAAAAAACTGCTGCGCAATAGCAGCTGGGAGAGAGGAGTGAGGAACAGCCCTCCAGACACCAAGGTCAGTGAAGAAGGAGGGCAGGAGGTGCTCCAGGCACCAGAGCAGAAGTTCCCCTGCAGCCCATGGTGAGGCCCATGGTGGAGCAGGCTGTCCCCCTGCAGCCCATGGGGTACCACATGGAGCAGATCTCCACGCTGCAGCCCGTGGAGGAGCCCACGGAGGAGCAGGTGGATGTGGCCTGAAGGAGGCTGCAGCCCATGGAGAGCCCCCGCAGGAGCAGGCTCCGGGCCGGAGCTGTAGCCCATGGAGAGGAGCCCACGCAGGAGCAGGTGATCCAGTGGGAGCTGCCACCCGTGGGGGACCCGTGCTGGAGCAGTTTGCTCCTGAAGGATGGACCCCGTGGTACAGACCCATATTGGAGCAGCTCTTGAAGAGCTGCAGCCTGTGGGAAGCCCACGCAGGACCCGTTCGGGAAGGACAGCATCCCGTGGGAGGGACCCCACGTTGGAGCAGGGGAACAGAGAGCGACCATGAAGGAGCGGCAGAGACGAAGCGATATGGGCTGACCGCAGCCCCCATTCCCCGTTCCCCTGCGCCGCTCGGGGGGAGGAGGTAGAAGAGGGTGGATGGGGGGAAGGTGTTTTTAGTTTGCTTTTAGTTTCTCACTGCTCTAGTTTGCTAGTTATAGTAATAAATTATACTAATCTCCCTATGTTGAGTCTGTTTTGCCCATGACGGTAACTGGTGAGCAACCTCCTTGTCCTTATCTCAACCTATGAGCCCTTTTCCATCGTATTTTCTCCCCCTGCTCCTTTGAGGAGGGGGAGTGAGAGAGTGGTTGTGGTGGAGTTCGGCTGCCCAGCAGGCAGACATTCAGCATTCCCAACATGTGATGTGACCTGGTTTATAGTGGGAAATTTAGCATGTCCTGCAGGTCTCCTGAC
Source organism: Chauna torquata (assembly GCA_013399475.1). Taxonomy (NCBI): domain Eukaryota; kingdom Metazoa; phylum Chordata; class Aves; order Anseriformes; family Anhimidae; genus Chauna; species Chauna torquata. Next base: position 159,997 of record VXAL01011827.1, read on the forward strand.
TTCTGTTCACAGTCACTGTCTTCAGTGATGAATCTCAGCTGTGCAGACAGCTCACAACATCAGGCTGGCTAACAGAGCTGGATCCAGCATACTGCTCCTTGTTAGATGGAACTTGGTAAATTGCTCAAGTGACCCGTACAAGATATTAGTTCAGTAGTTGTGAGCTAATTTGATGAAGGGCTTGATTTTATAAATAGCCTGTACTGTTTTAAATAATCAAACATCTGTAATTCTATCAGTCAGTCTGTTTCTGCAGGTAATAATCAGTTCAATGAGTTCTAGAAATATCTTTGCAGTTAAATCCACTAATACTATTATTATGCAGTCCAGTGTGACAAGATAATGTGCACGGTCAGCAATAACTCATTGCTACAGTTAATCCATCATATGCTGTTGATATTCTGTTTATTACCAACTATTAATAGTATCTTCTTTTCTCTGTCCTTGACAGGGCATACTCTGTTTTAGCAAATAGATGCACATGTGATTTTTTGATAGATCTGGTGGAAAGTTTTCATCTGAGACCATTTTCCTGACAAGTCTGTCTATTTGTTCAAAGCAGAGATACAAATCCCCATTTCATCTTAACAAACAGCAACACAACCTGAGTACTGGAAATTTCAGGGGGAATTAGTCTTTCAACAGTCATCAAAACTTTGGAAGAACTGGAAAATCCCTATTTTACTTCATTAGAATAGAATAGAACGGAATAGAATAGTTCTGTTGGAAGGGACCTACAGAGATCATCAAGTCCAGCTGCCTGACCACTTCAGGGCTAACCAAAAGTTAAAGCACATTAAGGAAGGCATCAACTATCTCCCTAGGAAGCCTGTTCCAGTGTTTGACCACCCTCGCAGTACATAATTTTTTCCTAATCTCCAGTCTGATCCTCCCCAGTCTAATCCCCCACCTTTGTGCCGTTCCTGTGCATCCTGTCATCGGTTGTCAGAGAGAAGAGACCAGCACCTCCCTCTTCACTTCCCTCCCCAGGAAGTTGCAGAAAGCAGTGAGGTCACCTGTCAGCCTCCTTTCTTCCAGACTGGACAAACCAAGTGTTCCCAGCTTCTCCTCATAGGACATGCCTTCCAGACCTTCTACCAGCTTTGTTGCCCTCCTCTGGGATGCATTCAAGTATCTTAACATCCTTTTTATATTGTGGAGCCCAGAACCGCATGCAGTATTCAACGATAAACATAGCAGGAGAATCAGCTCTTTTGAACCAGCTGGCTATGTTGTCTTTAATGCACCGCAAGATGCAGTTTATCCGCTTGCCTGCCAGGGCAAGCTGCTGACTCATGTTGAGCATGTGCTTAACTGGACCATGTTTACCACAACAACAACAACAACAACAATGAAACAACAAATATCACTCACTTGGTTGTCAGCAAGTTTTGTGCAGGCATAGGCACAAATAGATCAGATAACCAAGAGAGATGAAGAAAGAATAATATGACAAGGCTGGGCTGTTTTCATTTTCAGGAATACAAAGCTGACTTAAGATGCTGTGTCTCAGATTTCAGTTGACTTGGATCACTGAAAAAGCATTGCATAGCTTTGTATTACTTGGAAGTATGGAGAAGAGAAAATTATGCTACTATGTATACTTTTGAATACAAACATAGGGAATGAGTTCAACGCCTTCATCACAGGAGTGCTTGTATTATTTTGCTTATCCCTTTTGTCATGCAGCGGCATTTTATAAAGTTGCATTCCATTATTAAGTAGTTTGAACTGATAACAAGTAGCAAGGAAAATGAAAGATAAGATTTTCTGTCAGTCCAAAATGTTTCTTTCATGCAAATTAATCTGATGCTAGGCAAATATTTCTATAACATCAAAGCAATTAGACTAAGTAGAGTATTTTCATTATTTTCTTTTTAAGTCTGCTGTTCTTTAGATCAATTTCTAATAAACAGCAAGCAGTGAAAATAGTTTTCTGCCTCATTTGGATCCTGATCCATCACTCATCAATGTCAATAGAAATTCTTTCACTAGATTCACTGGTGTTAGGGCAGAGCTTTTATTGCTTGCTATGAAATCCAAGAACATACAGATTGCTGTTAGTGATGGTGGATACCATTTGAGTTGTTCATAAACTGCACACCAAACCCAGTATAATAGATATCATCACATATCCCAATATTATTAAAACTTGTGCACAAGGAGTAAGTGAACTTTGGAAAACTGTACAAGGAGCAAGGGAGGGTTGTGTCTCTTTCTTGTTCCACTTGCTAATCAGTCTGGTCAGTAGATAGGCTGGGATCCTTAGGATTTTTATATGGGTGATGACTGGTTGTGTAACCTTGCCATACTGGGTCCTTTTGTTCAGGCACTGTTCTCTGTACACAAAGAGATGCTGCTATCAGCATATATCTGGCTTCAAAGTATAAAGTAATTATTTTTTTGTCTAATGGATGTAAGATGGCTAGAGGATTTAGTGAGCTGCTATGCTTGCTATGCCTGCTCAGCGCCCCAAGAAGACACCTGAAGAGATCTGCTGGCCAGAGTCTTTCTCAGTCTCCAGGTGCTGTCCTCCAGCTCCTTGTGTTTCCCTTTAGGATTTTATAACTTTTCTATGTTTTTTCTTATGGCTCTGCTACAGACTTCCTCACAGCTCTTTCCCACAACAGTGAATTTCCTCAGCCATCTGAGCCAAAGTTTTGCAGGTTGGCCAATCAGAGCTAGGCATTGGGCCATTCAGATGAACTACTGGGGAGATGGTTATACTACAGTCAAAACCAAGATGCTGCTGGACAAAGGAAATTTGATCATTTTTTTCACCATTCCCTCTCTTCTTCTGCAGTCGTTTATCTCCCCACCGTCACTACACTACACTATCCTTCCTAGGCTCATTGGTCCTCTTCCCTCTACTTTAGCTTCCCCAGGAAAGAAGTTCTTGGCAGGGTTCTGCATTGTGCTGGGGAGAGATGTGCCGGCAGCAGACCAAGAAGCAATGAAGGATACCAGCCACCTCCGGCCTCTTCTCCTCAACACTGCTGGAAGGTGGCAGTGGGAAACCATTTAGGCAACACAGTTCCAGGTCTTTTGAAAAGCATTGGGTGGACAGAAGCTGAAACAGCCAGAAGTACAGTGTCAAGTACTGTACCAAGTGTGGCTGGGCTGGGCACCCAGATACCAGGTCATTTGGTATTGTTTGATATCATATACATTTACAGTAGAAATGATATTATGACAGCAATGCATCACTCACTATACATTCTTCTGCATCCTCATTATATGTAAATCAATATATTCTGATAACTGTGGTGAAGCTATACCATCTACACTGTCTGTCACAGAATCACAGAATGGTTGAGGTTGGAAGGGACCCCTGGATGTCATCTGGTCCATCCCCCCCTGCTCAAGCAGGGCCACCTAGAGCAAGTTGCCCAGGGCCGTGTCCAGGTGGCTTTTGAAGATCTCCAAGGATCTTCAAAGATATCGAAGACTCCACCATCTTTCTGGGCAATCATGTTCCCTCACCTGCACAGTAAAGAAGTGCTTCCTGACGTTCAGACAGAACCACCTGTGTTTCAGCTTGTGCCCATTGCCTTTTGCAAATCTGTCAATCTGGATTATCATTGTAAAGTACTAAAGAATGCTGATCCTGTAGGCTGACCTCCAGGCTAACGTTGAATGCACGATCCTATCCACAGGTTCATTCAGTAATGGGAATTTCTCTTCCCTTGAAGTCCAAGAATGATACTAAACACAATTTCTAGTACTCATGATGGAAAACCAGTGCAAAGATCAGGTTTTACTCTGAATTACACTGCAGTAAATTTGGAGCAATGTCATTAACAAATATCAGCGAATGGATCTTAGGAATATGAAGACCTGAGATGTCTGGCCAACACCACATACCTGGGCAACAGCAGGGTTTAGGTTTAAGGACAGAAAAAAAGAAGAGTTTTCAACTTTCTGTGGAGTGTAAAATAGCTGTGACATGCCTGACAAAGAATAGTTTGTGTTAGCAAAATCGCTTTCACATTTTTAATGAAAAAACTTGAAAGTAGATTCCTTCTGGTTCAGACAAACATTAATCGGTAGAAGCAGGTACTTGTAAATAAATTAACTGATGCCATAGCCTCCTCTAAACTTTTTTCTCTTCACAAGCCGAGAAATCACAATATACCTTAGGGAAAATGGTCTTATTTGGTGTTAGAATCTAAAGATGTCCTAGAGAAAAAAAAAATACAAATCAGAAGTAAAATAAAATGCTTGTCGCTAATGAAAACAGGGAAAATGTTTGATTGGTTTGTGATTCTTAGCATCTACAAAATTGAGGTCACTGTTGTGAAGGGGATCAGTCAGTTTCTAATCTATTTCTTTAGTACAGTACTACCAACGCATCAGAAATTTATAGGGAAAAGTCCAGCAGAGCTTGAGGCTTGGGCAGAATTCATTATTCAGTACCCAACTTCCCCTTCATGAGATGCATATTTAGTGCAGTGGCTGTATTTGTATCCACTAAAGAACTCTACGTGAATCCAAAAGCTTTTTCGTGATAGTGCTCTGAAAGATCTCGTGGAGGTGTCTAATCTACAGCAAGTCCATATGTATCCTTAAGGGAGTCATGAAGTACACACTTGCTTACTTTTAAAGCTGTTTTTGTAAACTATCAATGCAAAGATTTACAAACATAACAACTAAAGTCTGCTTACTGATCCCATAAATCATACCTGTAAAATCACTTCCCCAAGCACTTTTAATGTACAAAGTACATACATTTACTCCAAGGAAAAAATAATATATTTCACCTGACTATTTCTACCGTCTTAATGAATGCCAGCCTTGATTTCTTGCAGTAAGTTTTATTTTCTTCTTTACACGAAATTAAAAAATAATGGGCCATATGCTCACCTTCTCTGTAAAGCACATAGGGCAACAAACACTCACTGCTCTCCAGCAGCACGGGCTCAGAGAGTGCCCATTAGTGCTGTGTTACCCATGACTGCAGCCCCTCTTTAGTTGCAGCTTCTCTATAGAAACAATAAAATATTACGTTATATGGTTAGAGGAAGTCAGTGAGAGAGTGGATGGGGACTAACACATTTTCATTGCAGCATTCTGTCTGTCTGCCACAGTAGCTTGTTTTGCGTGTGAATGTGAATGAAAGGCACTGAATGCTCCATTACTAGTGTAGCCTCTCTCCAGCCTTTAGTAGAGGGCATAGAGATTTCTGTTTTAGTTAAGAGAGGAATTATGATCATTGGTTATTAAGTCAGTCATGCTTCTTGAATAATGGCAGGGTAAGAGGCAAAAGAGGATTTTTGAATGGAGAATAAAACATCCGTCATAAAAGTTCAAGACTCTTAGTCTGGGTTTCGGTCCATATTCTCCTCAGGACATAAGGCTCCATGTAGCTAATTCAGAATCTCTGCCTTTTCGTCATCACTATGCTTTCCACGTGCAAAATAGAAAAATAGGTTGAAGCTTTTCTGTATAACTAGAATCCTTGTTGCCCTTCATGTTTGTTCTTATTTTTTTGTAGAAAAAAAATGTAGTACTGTTAAGCTATTTTAACAATCAGAGTTATAGTCTATTTGTAGACTAAGAACACTTTTCCCTATGCATTTCTACTGAACTAAGAAGAGGAAATAATAGAAGCACATCACAGAGTCATAGAAACATTGTTTGGAAGGAACATCAGAGGAGCATGCTGTCCAGCCTCCCCCCTCAAAGTGTGACCATCCCCAGGACCGGGCTATGTCGGCCATGGCTTTTTCTAGCCCGGTCTTGAATACTTCCAAGCATGTCTGCATCATTCATATGTGTACTGGATCTGGCCGGGATGGAGTTAATTTTCCTCACAGCAGCCCATACAGCGCTGTGCTCTGCATTTGTAGCCAGAACAGCATTGATCTCACACCTGTGTTTTGTCTGCTGCTGAGCAGTGCGGGCACAGCACCCAGACTCCAAACCCCCCAAACCCAGTGGGCTGGGGGTAGGCAGCGGGTGGGAGGGGACATCCCCAGGGCAGCTGACCTGAACCCACCGAAGGGATATTCCATGCTGTATGGTGTCACACTCAGCAATAAAAGCTGGGGAAGGAGAAGGAGAAAGGGGGGCTCTCGTTATGAAGACGTCTGTCCTGCTTCCCAGGACGTGGCTGAGCACCGCTCGTTGATGGGAAGTAGAGAATTTTTCTCTCTTTGCTTCCACGCAGCCTTTGCTTGTTTTTTTGTTTGTTTGTTTTGTTTTTGTTTTTGTTCTTGGTTTTTTTTTTTCCTCTTTCTTTTCCCTTCAACTAAATTATCCTTATCTCAACTCATGAGTTTTTTTTTTTTTGTCCCCTTTGCGTTGTACTTTCTTCTTCCCCTCCTTTTTTCTTTTTGAGGAAGGGGAGTGAGAGAGTGGTTGTGGTGGAGTTTAGCTGCCCAGCAGGGTAAAACCGCCACAATGGGCAACCTGTTCCAGTGCTGCACCATGCTCCGGGTGAAGTTTCTCCTGATGTCTGACCTGAATCTCTGAAGCCATGATTCGTGGCTATTGCCTCCTGTTATGCCATCTCCCACAAATGAGGAATTTGGCTCTGCATTTTTGTAACCTCAGAAAGCTGTAGGCTGCTATTAGATGCTCCTTAAGATTCTCCTTGCCCATCTAAACCAGCCATGCTGCCTCAACCTCTCTTCATGGGGCATGTGCTATGAATTCACCTTCTATCTTCTAACATTGAGATAATTCTCAATATTTTTGTAGCAAAACTGCCAATAACTTCAATAAAGAAAACATATGAGACTTAACAGTTTATCATTAGGGCCTGTACAGTCTGAAGAGGTCTGATTTAATGAGTCTAACCTTACCATATTTTAGTGAACACTTAAAATTAGACTGTCTGCTTTTCTTATGGGAAGTGGTCGTGCAACACGAAAGATTGTTGATTGACAAAAAAGCACCAAAAACTGTAACATATACAGAAAATGTTCAGATCAACACAAAAAGCAAACCACTGTCCTGGGAGGACATTATATGACGACTTCAGTTTTATCAGCTTGTGGATAGCAACATGGAAGCCACTGGGAACATTATAGCAGTTCTACAACTGTTTAATTTAGCAGACAATAAATGAAGTGTTATGTTGTTCCCTTTACAAGCAGAAGGGGGAAAACTAAAGATGGAGTTTGGTACAAAGTATGTGGTTTCTGTAATTTCACAGCAGAGCTATCAGAGACTACTTAAAACCACAAAGTTGTGGAAAAACTCAATGCTTCTAAAGCACGTATCACCCGCCTGGGCCTTATTATACATAAAACTGTAAACAGCATATGCTGAGCTTCTGTACTGTAAAACAAAGGGTGTGCATCCTCTGTTTCAGAAAATGGCTGTAAGAAGTTCAGCTGTAATCAGCAAGGTATAAAATTCCTGCAGACTCCAAAAAATGATGAACCCCCACAAAAAGTTACGTATACTCGACACAAGGCATCTGGGGTCTTTTATATTAGAAATGGAACTTCAGAACATACGAAAAACAGGCATGTGCTTGAGTTTTGCCAGTAAAGCCTGGACATTCAAAACATATATTCTGAATTTCTGTATAACTCTGGTGAGGCTATCTAAGCAACTCTAGTCATAAACATAAAGGTGCCTCAGATACGTAACAGTACTCTAGATATCCATTTTGTAGAAACTAAGCTTTGACAATACTGAGCAGTTCAGCATGTATCTTATGCCTGAGGCCCAGTAAAATTCCCAGACTGGACATCTACTGTTTTTCTCACCAGAGGAGGCCAGTGTGCTACAGATGTTAGTATTTATCTCCTGCACAAGGGAGGCAGGAAAAGCCTCCTAGGGCTAGGGTTTGAACAGTCATTGAAAATAATAGGTACAAAATTATCTCTGCATCAGGAGCTAACTCTACATGTTATCCACCTCAGCAGCATGCCTTAGCCTTCAACTAGAGAGTATTCGTGGGTTAGATATTGCTGGTATGCCAAGACTACATACTTTTTTTGTGCTATTCCATGTTCATTGGCCACAGAAGGAGTAAGAAAAAAATGATAAAAGGATGTTTTAGTGTAGCTTACATTAGAAGACTGGCAAACACAAATTCTGATCCAGTAAGTATGTAAGTATTTTATACAAAACATATTGGAAGACATCAAGAGCCTTTCACGTGATATGACTTCTTATTATGCTGTGGGAGATGTGGGTCTAATTCAGGTAAGAAATAGAACTGTGCCTTTCCCATATTACAGGATTGAGCAAAAGTGTGGCATACTACTTCCATGCTGATACTCTGAGCACAGGTAAGTGACAGCTAGTTTCAGCAGCTAACGACCATACTGAATACTGAATTCAGCTTAGCATGAAGGACTGGATGTTTCGCAGCACTTAGGAATGGCTTCTGAAGCTTACTGGCCTTTGTGAGCCTGTTTATTGTACAAGGGAGTTTAGATGCCTGGCTCTGAATATGGATTCTGCTGAAAGTTAAATACTACAGCTATTAGGATAAATCTACCCCCTCTGGGTGTTCTTTCACCAACTTTAGGCAAAACACCTCGTATACACCCTTAGCACAGAAAAAAGTCAGACACACATATGATCAGAGCAATAAAGGCTTTATTTTCCTTCTCCAAGCAGTATCAACAGAAGGCTGCCCAATAGGTACCCAGTTAGAATAGCTAGTAAAATGGAACATTTCTGCTTGTATTCCCTTTCTCTCCTTTTTTTTTTTTTCTTCCCAAGTTTTTTCCTTTACTACCCACATCCTCTCACAGATACAGTCTGTCACTATTTATTCTTTCCTGTTGTCCCTAATTTCGGTACTTCATACCTCTTCTGTATTTGTGGTATGTTTAAACTGGTAATTTCTACCTTGATCAGCAATTCCTTTAAGTTACTAACCTCCTTTTCTGATCAATAATATTTCTCAGTTCTGCTACTTATGTTGCTGTCTTGTTAGTGTAGCCACAAGTCAGGATTAGATGTCTACATATACTTTACCCCCTTTTTGCTCTCTGCAGTATCTTATAATTTCTCATGTTGTTATTTTGGTAGTGTAGCTGTGTGTCAGGGCTGGCCACCTGCACATATACCCTAACAAGAGTCTGTGTTGTGAATCTAATACATTTTACACATTTTCCTCATCGTAGCAGAAGATGGATTTAAGGTGTCCCTATTACAAGAGCAGTACTCTGCGGGTACTCAGTTATCTTTCATTCTTGGTTAACACATGAGAAATATTGCCTCCTCTGCAGTAACTTTTAGACATGAGGCATTTGTGCATACACCTTCAGAAAGTTTCTGACAGAGACAGGAATGTTATATCATCCAAAGCTGCCATGGTGCAAGAACTTAAAGATACTTTAAGCTGATTCTCCATATGGAGGAAGAGTAATAATTCATATATAGCATATAATCATATTAAAAGGCCCATTGACTGACACAAAAAGCTCTTAGGTTAGTCTGGGAAAATAAAAAAAATTAACTGAGACCTGTATTTGGCTGCAAATATTCAATTTCTTCTTTATTTTTTTTTCCCTTAAATAGTAATAATAGAAAAAAGATTAGCAGCTGTCTCTGTCCTCATTGAATTCTCTCTGCTTGGAAGATTACTGCTGTTGACTTTGGCTGCTCGTATTGACTGCATGCTTGCATTCATTCAAGCTGCGGGGCTCTACCACCCTAAAACGTTTTCCCTGAACACAGGAATGCCCTTCAGAAGTCAGTCTCAATGCTTAGCTCCTCCGTGATAAGGACTCCACGTAAATTACGTGGATCACTGGTAGAATATGTATATATATATACATATATGTATATACACTATATATAAAATGTATATACATATATTTTTTGTAGTGGATGACTAACATAAATGGCTTGAATTATTCCACATGAATTCAGCTGATTCAGCCCAGATGGTGAATTCTTAAGACTCTTCTCTTTAAGGACAGAAAGTTTCTGAATGGAATGTACATGACAATAGAAATGAATTCATGCTCAAAGAGTTTCTATTATTTGTCAGAAGAAATCATATTAAGAATGTCACATCAGCTCTTTACTGTCCAGCTACAAACAGGTTGGCTGAAAGATATATTTAGACATTTCAAGCAACCTCTACCAGTGGCAAAGCCCTCCTGGAGATAGCTTATACTGCCTTGTGGTTTGAACTGTCTCTTTTCCCCTGTAGAAAAGCAGTAGATAATTAGACATATTATGTTTTTGAAATGTTTTCATGGAATATAATTTAAGGTTTTTAACATCCTATCAACAGTGTGAGCAGTAGTGCGTTCAGCTAGCTGAAAACTGCAGGAAACAGTATTGTCATTTACTGGTCCACTCTCTCGTATAATTTTGTCATGGATAACATACATAAAATATGTGGCTATGTTGTTTGGATACCTTCTTTTTTGTAATAACAACAAAAAATCTGTGTTTCCTTTCTTTGTACAGTGTATTGAGTATGCTAAGACGTTGCTATTTTAAGTCACGTTGGCTGATGAATTTGCTGCAGATAAATTATATAAAAAAATTATTAGTTTCTTTTTGCTCATGATTGAGCTTCCAAATAGAGAGCTCTGCCATCTAATATATGTGACTTCAAAGGGGCATCTCATAAACTTAAATTGTGACATACTTTTGCTGAACTGCATTTTTCTGTGGCTACGTTATTCATGAGTGTAAAAATCGTAAGAGAACATAATGAATGAATGAATGAGTGAATGAACAAGTAAATAAATGGTACTGTTCCAATAAATTAAAAATATACAATGCTTCTCATTAAGTCTACATGTCCATTTCATGTGCTTTTGAAGGACAGCTACTTTTATGGATAACAATTTAAGCACAGGCTTAGCCAAAATGAATAAAACAACTGGGAAAAAACGAAATTATGAATTTTTGTTGTTGTTGTATTTGATTGGCTCCAATAGAAAAATCTGATGATTTTTTTATAGATGACAAGATAGTTCTCTTGACTGAAACAAATGCAATCTTCCTCTGAAGATGAAATTATCACCAAAGATTTTCAACAGTGGAAGAGGACTCTGACTGCTCTGATGAATGAAGTCTGCTTGTTTTGAGGTGTGTCTAGCAGACTTATATGTATTCCTCAAGATCTGCATCATCTTGAGAAACTGAGGCTGCTGAAACCAGCCAGCTTGCCTGAGACCAGCTGAACAATCAACAAACCATAGTGTTGTGGTTTAGCCCCATCAGGCGGCTAAGTGCCACACAGCTGCTTGCTCACTCTCCACAGGTGGGATGGGGAGAGAATCAGAGAGGTAAAAGTGGGAGAACTCATGGGTTGAGATAAAGACGGGTTACTAGGTAAAGCAAAAGCCCTGCATCCAAGCAAAGCAAAACAAGGAATCCATTCGCTGCTTCCCATGGGCAGGCAGCTGTTCAGCCACTGCCAGGAAAGCAGGGCTCACCATGTGTAATGGTTTCTTGGGAAGACAAACGCCATCACTCCCAACATCCCCCCTTTCCTCCTTCTTTACCCCAGCTTTTATTGCTGAGCATGGCCCCACATGGTATGGAATATCTCTCTGGTCAGTCTGGGTCACCTGCCCTGGCTATATCTCCTCCCAGCTCCTTGTGCACCCCCAGCCTCCTCGCTGGCAGGGCAGCACAAGAAGCAAAAAAGTCCTTGGGTCTGTGTAAACACTGCTCTGCAACAACCACAAACATCACCACTATTTTCATCCAAAACACAGCATTGTGTGAGCCTCTAAGAAGAAAATTAACTCTGTCCCAGCCAAAACCATGACACATAGTAAAAAAAAGAATATAAAAACATACACAGTTGTATATGGTGTGATTCCTTCAGGCACTTACTTACTCGAAAGCTCCATCCAACTGCAGCACTACATCATTGCTAAAACAAGGTACCAAGAGAGATAAGTCATGACACACAAAGGTCTGCAAAGACCTTTTTCCCCTTGCTGGTATTTCCTGCAGTGGAAGAGCATGAGATAACATGCTAGCTCTTCTCACAGTGGTACTCTAAATATCAGATTGATTTCCATGGGAATGATTTCAATTTTCATCACCTTTTATCAAGGGGTGTATACACTTACAGCATTTTTGGTAAGTTAGTCCAACAATAACCAGGCCTTGGTTAGCAAAGAAAAGTTCAGAAGTATGAAGATTCAGATGGGTAAATCAGGCTATGCCTGCACCATGGGATATGGGAACCCTGCCCAGCCCTTGCGCTGTGAGGGATGACCTCCAGGCTTTCTGACTCCGTGCCAGAACAAGACCTGAGCATATATTCCCTGCATCTGCACACCTAGGTTTCTGCAGGAGTGGGCCAGGAGGGAGCTGCCACGTGCCCTGCTAGGTGCCTGACCTGGGCATCAGGGATCCAGCTGCATGGCACATCAGGGACTCGGGCACGCACGGTCTACCCTGAGGCCGAGTAGACTTTTTCCTCCCATTTACCTGCTTCCTTCCAGCAAGGATTTTAAGTAAATGAGTACATTCCACCCTATTCTGAAAAACCTACAAGCATCAAGTAACTGTGTATTGCTGAACTGGTTTTCTGTATACACATCCCCCCCATCCCTTTGTCATCTGGGGCGAAGTGGTGTTCCCTCAAAGGAAAGGAAGGTATGGTCCCACGCAGGAGAGTGGAACTGAGGAATATTATTTGATTCATAGTGGAAAGTGTACAACATGATTTTGCTCTTTTTGATTATAAATTGTGAAAAGAATTAATTAAATGGTTCAGGTCCCTTCATTTTCTGGATTTTTGAGCATTTGGGGTAATTTTGCTTGTTTTTAAATGGAAAATAGATTTTAAATAATCATCTGTTTCTGTAGACAAAAACTGTATCGACACTTCATCCTTTAGGGAAAAACTGAGCAAAAATCAAACATGATATTTCATAAAAATATATTTACTAATATTCTTTACCTTCAGAGGAAAAAAAAAAACAAACAAAAACAATCACCTCTGCTGAGATGTGATTCGAGGTGAGAAGATGAAGTCCTTTTTTTCTAAGGATATTTATACTGATAATATTTGAACATGGCTCATTTCATAAAAGTAAACACTGAAATCAATCATTAAAACTCGGTGTCTCTCACCAAAACCCATGTCTGGAAAGTGATAATCTACTGTAGGATAATTATGCAGAGATAGTATATGGTTTAAGGAATGTCATCCCTGTTATTAGAACTGTTTATAAAAGTATTTTAAAGACAGGTACGTCTGTCAGTAGTTACGCTGTTCCTTTTCACTACCAGGTAAAAGAGCCAGGTTCAGAAATATAAAAAATGGCATGTATATGTGTATGTATGTATTCATCTTGAAGTTGCAACAGAAGTGGTACGTAATAGCTAGTTTATACTCTTCTGTGGAAATCGATGGAAAGTACATGTAATGTGGATAATTAGATTGATTTGCCGTTTTAAATATCTTGACTGATTTTTTTTAATCTTTGCAGTAATTATATAAAATAAATGACAAGCTGATATCAAAAAAATAATGCTTAAGGCAGAACCAAATAAACACTTAAAAGCTAGTTCAAAGAGAGAAAACTTCGAAGATTTTGAATTGTCCATAACTGTTTTTTTCACTCAAAATTATTTGTCTATCTATTCTTCCAGCCAGTATAATCTGGTTATTGAATTCTTCTCTGCTTCTGCTGCTTTCACAATTGTTTTCTTAATGCAAAGCCTCTGAAGACACACACTTATTCTGCAGAGGATTAGCAAAAATATAACAAAAGGCAAAAAGCAGTAATTTATGTAGTCATTTCATTTTGCTCAGTAGAACAAAACAGAGTTACTCAAAAATCCTATATAATTTGCAGTGTGTATCACAAGACTTGTGTGTGTCACCATAACTACATAATAGGTAATGTTCTGGTGTTGTGATGTTGTAACTGTCAGCTTTTACGTAAAATCCGTTTTGTTCAGTGTGTTGCTTCAAGTCATCAATTATTTGTACCAAATAAAATAAAATAAAATAAAATATTTTTTTAATATTAGCAAAGCAGATAACGCATATCAAAATTGCTTTTTTTTTTTTCTTTTTTTTTTCTACCGAGGAAATGGCAATAGCAAGAACCAATCTAATACTTATGCAGGGCAACAGCTATTTTTAGTAAAGCAGTTTTCACTAGATATAATTTAGGTATTCTGAATAGAACATGTGAACCATTGCAAATTTAACTCCTCTGGGGTAAGAAAAAAATCAATGGTGTACATGACTAAGGCGATTTTCTAACTTCAGAATATGATATTGGTTTTGATCTGCTATTGCAATGTCCTAAGTTATAAGAGACTCCTGCACAGGCAAACAAACAAGTATGTATCCTATTACAGCAAGAATACATATAGATAAGCTGTGACCTAAATTCATGCAATTTCTAACTGTGACTTCTTTTCATTAAGAGAGATTGGCCCCAAATATCTGTTCATGGAGGACATATCCCAGCAAAACACAGCTATTTTGATTTTGCATGGTGTAAGCATTCTACGTATTCCACATTTGTTACTTCCACCCCAAAATATATTGTCAAAGAAGTGATTTGTGTTTGTCCATTGAAGGTTCAGCTTATTAACTCTTATCTGTTTATTTCCCTGCATACGTGGATTTTTCATAAGAAGCCTGTGAAAGTAGTATCTAAGCAACAGCCTGAATATTTCAGCTTTGTCCTAAGGACTCCATTCAGCATTTAAAATGGAGCATAAATGTAGCAAATTGTAATGGCTATTGGGAGTTCCACCACTATATTAGCTTACCTTGGCTTGTTCGAAGCAGATGCAAGCAGCATGATATTTAAATGGTTACCATCTCTTACTTGAAACACCACTCTCACTGTTGTTACCAGCAATAAAACTACCTCAGAGGTGCTAACCTGGAGAAATGTTAAGAGAAAGACAACCCCAGAAGCAATATCACAGAGGAAAAAATAATCAATGCTATAGTCTGTTGTAGTCTCTGCATCTGGTTGCAGGCATATGTGGGATTTAGTGGGATTTACTTTTCGGATATTCAAAGCAGGCTAATAAGTTATGAAAGTTTATGATGTTATTTGGATTTTATTTAATTTATATGTATGTATATATTGCAAGGACCTGCCATATTTTTTCACCTGTAGGCCTGTGCATCTCTTGAAGGCTACTCTAAGAACTGTTAATTCATGCCCCTTATCCACCTGAGACAGTGTGGTCCTCAGCGTTGCCGCAGATTTCCTTCTCTCAGCTAGAAGAGCTATGCATGAAACATAAGCTCTTTTCGCTGGCCATATATTGTGAGAAAGTTGTTTGGCTGACTCATCTTGAATTTTTACCAGTTGTGATAAAACATATAGGGAAAAGTTTTTGAAAGATGGCATGAAAAGAGCTACTAACACCTGATGTGAGAGACTGAGTTTTCTGTTGGCTGACTCAGTTGCCACTATTTGTGAAGACAATTGAAAAGCCATAGTCTCAATCAGGCAAGCAGAAAAAAAAAATTCTCTACATGTAAATCTTGTCTGTATTAGAAAAATTGTACTGATTGTATTGCAACTTTGACAATTTTTGCTGCAAAATGTGGGAACATCAGATGTGAAATATTTTCAGTTAAGAGAAGGACTGGAATGTCATACAAAAGAACTGGCCTTAGGCTAAAGCAAAACTGAAATTTAACAATGTTAAATAGGAGGACATGAACTTACAGACTTATGGTAAGAATTTCTTCTATAAACAGTGGACACTTCAGTTGAAATGACAGAGTAGTAGAAATACTTGCTTTTCTATTAAATAACTCATTGCTTGCAACAAGAAAAAGATAAGATGCCAATGTAATATTGCCATGAAAGAGAAATGGAGAATTTATCTATGAGAGGAATCTAAAAGAGTTTAATGTGTTTGCCTGTAATAATGAGCAATGAGAAGTGATGTCTTGGAAATTTTCACCTAACAAATTCCCAGTCACTACCCAGCTATGGGACACTGGCGATTCTTTGGACTCTCCCTTTTAGCCCTTATAATACAACTTCTTAGCTTCCACAGATATTGAGAAGTATTTTGTAGTTTCATTGTGACAGAGAAGTACAGATGTCATTTCTGAACCAAATGTTTATAACAGAGCTTTTTGCATTTTCAGTCAACTGTACTCAATGATCTAATAATTCTTATCAGAAGAATATTCCTATACATAATCTGGGAATTTCAATTGCCAAAATTAAACAAAATCTACCTCATGACTCAACTTTCTGGGAGAAAAAGAAAGTTCTTTATGAATAACCAAAATTTTCATGGCCACAATGTCACTCCTGTGTGTGAGAGCACAAAAAAATATATTTCAGCAAAGCAGAGAGAACTTAAGGACAATTAAGAGAAATAAGGCTTGGAAAATTACTCTTGAAAATCTTGGTGAATGTCCACATTTTTACTGTGCCTAATAATGTATTTATATATATTGACAAACTTGGATTATAGCTATGCTCATCTGTAGTAATTAATATTGTTACAGAAGAGGTCTGATTCAGAATTATTGCCTACTCTTGACTGCTCTGTACTTTTATTCCCAGATTAATAATGGAAATTTTATTATTGTTTCAGATATCCAAAGGTAAGCAAGTTAGCAGTAATTCTTATTTCATTTACAATATGGATGGTTATTGCTTTTGTCCTTGTACAGTCTTTGAGTTGCTGTTATTACTTTCCACTTCTTTGAACAGGACAAAAAAATCACTTGAAAGAGAAGTATTAAAACTGAATGTAATATTAAATAGCCAAAGATTGTGGCTATTGCGTTAATGAGTAAGTCACTGCACTGATACATAATAAAGGTTGGCGCATCACAGCAAAAAAGCAGCAGTGAGAGGATGCTCCAATAATCTAGTAAAAAACTGCTTAAGCTACCTGGCTAAAAAAAAAAGTTAACAAGAAAGAAAAAAAAGTGGGGGGAAGAATTTAATTGGTACAGGGTAGGAAAATACTAATGAGTGGAAAAAAATAAAAGGATGACAAGCTCTTATCTTCTTGTCTTTCTGACAATTGTGTGCCAACATATGAATATTTTAGGATCAAAAAAATCCCATTTTTTCACCGGTAGTATCGATTTTAAGATTTTTTTTTTCCTTTTAGATTTCTGCTGTTTTCCCTGATAGTTTTCTGTTTGCTTCTTAATGTCTTTATTCCTTCTTTTCTACTTCATTATTTCCTCCTTTGTCTCATTATTTCCTCCTTTGTCTCTCCTCTCAGTCTCTTTTCCTTACTTCAATCTTCTTTTTTTTTTTTTTTCCTGGCTGCTCTCCCAAGAAAATACTTCATTATTTTTTTTTTTTTTCATACTATTCTTGCCAATAGAACAATATCCTTGACAAAGAGAAAAAATAATCTGCTGCTCTGGAGGTGGCTAGAAAACTGGCATAATACCAGTGAACATAATCCAAGCCTGGCATGGGACAGACAAGGCGATCTAAAAACTTTTCCTTACATCTAACATCAAGCTTTTTGTGCAAGCAGTAAGGGAAAGGGACAGATTACAAAACACTAAAATCTGTCATGACTTTTTAATTTATCTGTGGAGGGCTTAAAGGGCTCCAGAGAGACTCTGTCCTTAAGCAGGTATTTCGCTCTCAGTGTTTAATTTGCATTTCATCTTGTTTTAAATTAAATAGCAATAAGATACTTACTTTAACTACCTCAGCTCAACCGTTTGCTTTTGTTAAGCAGATGAGAATGTGCCAGGGGCAGAGGCAGTCACTCTTAAATAGGCTTTCCTCTGGAAAAGAGCAGGGTAAGTCCTTAGACCAGCACTACAGTGCAGTGGATATGGGTTCTGGCAATGCACGTAATGAGGAGGAAGGGCAGAGTCAAAGATCAAGGCAGATCCCAGAGAAGTTAATACCCTGAGGACTGTAGCATGTCCATATATTTCCTCTCCTTCCTTGCTTGTCTGCTGTCAAGCTTAGCTGCTTGTACCTAGCACTGGGTTCAAGACTGCAGACCTGTGTAGAGGGGTCTGAGGGGCTTCTTGTCTTAATTTTGTGGATCCATGGACCTAGTCTTCAAGGAGAAGTACCCATGTATGTTTGGATATGTACATTTAATGATTTCAATTCTTGTTTCCGTTATTTTGAAACATACGCTTCTGAAAGACTGCAATAGATATGTCGTATTTAATAGAAAACAAAATATCCTCTCTCATTCAAGGCCATACTGTGTCAGTCCCTTAGGAGACATCAAGCTCATTTATTAGCACAGGAGCCAGATAAATACACGATAGAAGCCACACTGACACTGGTACAATAAACGCCGTTGTGAAGGTTCAACAAACTTTCAGACACAGTAATTTGACATTTTATTCTTCCTTCTCCTTGGTCAGCTATCCATCCATATGTAATTGAAGCACAAAACAACCATTTGATTAAGAGCTCCTATTAACAGAAATTCAAGACTAGTAACTTTATAAAAATAAAACTAGAAACACTTTAAAAATTGAAGTATTCATCCCAGATTTGGAGCTAGTTTGCATTGCCATTTCTAATACATAGGACTGAGAATTTTATTTTCATATCTTGCTGTAAGCCTTTCCCAGCCTGCTTATATTCCTCAAACAGCTTCTGCTTCACTACATTTCCATCTGTACAGAAAGGGTATGGACATAAACACTGATAAACAGTGAATGAAATCTTCCCAACCTCCCAGCTAAAGGCAGGATACTGGCAGGCCATATTTTTCTTTTCAGATAGTATTATGCTAGGTATTGAGTCTTTTATTGTGATTTAAGAGGGATTTCTACCAGGAAGCTAGCAGCCCCAAGCCTTTTTTTTTTTTTTTTTCCTGGATGTTGCACTGCTCTATGATATATAGGTATGTGTCTTTTGGCAGCTGTAGCAATCTTTCTCAGAACTAACAAATAAAGTTCCATTAACTATGTCTTCAGCATTTAATATCTGCAACAGATTAAAGTAGATTTTATCCTGCATTTTTTGTCTGAATTTTTCTCTGATTAAGAACAAGATGGAAGACTGTCATGTATGCATGCATAAAGGAGGGAATATAAAAGCTGTACTCCCCTCCATGGACCACTTGCATCAGGAAATCATCTGGCTGTTAGTGAAAAGTAGATTTCATGGGAATATTATTTCCCATGTTTAATAAGCAAGAAACACTTGGAAGAGTAGGATTTGGAAAAATCCTGACTTTTTCTTGCCTGTACCATTACTGCACTGGTAACTAACGGTAGAAACTTATCTGAGCCTGTTGAACAATTAACACAGTTATCCTCATGTCTACAGCAGAAAAAAAGCTCAGAAATGAGCAGAATTTTGGGGTATTCCAGATATAAGGTATGGCTAGGGAATTATAACTCCAGGTAATAACCATCTGATACAGAGTTTTAAAAATCAATAGAAATAGATAAGTCATTGGGAAAAAACAAGCAAACAAACAACAACAACAACAACAACAGACACTCTTCACCTGTAGTTCTGTTTACTGCAGGGGGAAATCTTCAAGATGAGATCATTCCAGTAAGGTATGGGTTTATCACATATTCAGAATCAAGCTGCTCCAAGTGGTAGGAATAATAAGGAAATAAGGGTAGTACATATTGTATATTGAAATAAATACCATATTGTATTTAGCAAGTGTTAGTACAAACTGCAGGCACATCTACTGATGAAAAAAGACACATATGTCCTAGAAAATTACAATTAGACTACTTAAAACAGAAAAATGTTTTTCTATAACTAAATTAATACCACCATAACTAAGCTCATGTAATTCTCATTAATATCAATAGGAAGCTGATGCCTAGAAAGAATAGAATGCTTATACACTTAAAAGAAGCAGATTTGCAGCTGATAATTCATAAAAAATGAGCAAACTTGCTTTTAGCTTCTGATCCTACACAACACACATGAAAATGCATATACAGCTTGTGCTCTGTATTCTCATAAGTCAGCATCTATTCCTGAGTCCTGAATCCTCTTGAAGAGTAACCTAATGGTAGAAAACTAGGAAGAAGGGTAAATAATGTTCTTCTTCATTTAACTGCTTCCCTTTTACCTCCAGCCTGTTCATCAGAGCTGCTTCAGTCTGCAGCTGCTCCCTTATACATTTTTCGGAGTTGTGTTCAGAGCAGCCCTCACTAAGACCCCACAAGGAGCAATGGAGGCAGCTGTGGGAATGCACTCCAGAGTGTGTTAAGGGAACCTAGAAGAACATGAAGATCAGGCAGAACTGCAGTTAATATAGTGTTTGAGAAAGTTATTGCCTTAGTAACTGTAATGAAGGAAAAACATGCTGGGGAGCAGACTGCAAGAAAGAATTGTATTCTTTAATTATAGATGCATGAACTTGAAAAATACGTAGAATTCTACTCTGATTTTGAATGAAAGTAAAATAATAAATGACTGAAGAGGACAAGAGTGATAGTTATGGTGGGGGTTTTAAATTGTCAGTGAAGATAGATGCCCGAACTCTTGCTGATGTTTGCCATCAGCTTATGATGGAATATGAAGGAAAAGACCATAAGCATTTTAGACATGTTATCTCAGTGCTACTCATTTTTCAAAAACATGGTGATCATAAATTCCTGTACCAAAAATTGACATGGATCAACCTATCCTTTGGATGTGATTTGTAGTTATTGGGAGTATCCAAATCTCATTTAAACAGAGCTCAGGCATTAACAAATCTCCTTAGTTTGTCTAAACGTTGCGTTCCTTCTGCAACTGCACAAGAGCAGAGTGCACAAAAAGCACAGTACAACTTGTCATGCAGTTGTTTGATGTGGAGAACTGCACTTCATAAATTCCTATAAGACTGTCATACACTGGTGAGTCTTCCAACTGTTGAAGTCAAAGAACTCAGGAGTGATCAAAATGCTTCAAGGGATAAAGAAAGTAAAAACATGATAGAGCTCTCCCCTACCCTGAATTTTTGCATGCCTCATTGTTTGGTGAAATGATAGACAAAGAAATCCCACAGTAAGAGCATTAAAAGGTTTCTGAGAAGTTTTCTGGCTTCTCAGACTTCCTGTACGTATGTTGTGAAGCAGCTGTCTGTGCTAAGAAAAGAGTAATTTCTTAATTTCTTTTTGTAGGACAATTATCTGTCCTTTCTTGGTTCCTCCTGCTATGCAGGTCCAAAAGGAGGTAGAGAGATTGAGGAAGAAGGATTTGTCTTTCTTACAAAAATTTCCTTCACTGGCCACAGCCAACTGGCCCCCAACCTTTTCTGTTTCTACCCTTCCAAGGACTGGGTGCGCTCAGCCCCACAGCTCAGCTCAGCTCCGGATTTTTTGTTTCTTTGTTCAAACCACTCTGATATATGACAACATTAATAGATACAATGGGGTATAACCGTGAATCCAAGAGATCTATACTCTGACTCTATATACAATTAAATTATCTTCTTATGTATTATATCACACATTGTCCAGTTGGTTATCTTCTGCCATTCATCACTTGCTAATTGATTAATTACTTCAATGATATTCTAAGCATGCATGCAGGATCGTCTTATTGGAAAAAACACATTCAATTCATATTATTATCTGTAAGTGACATATCTGGACTTTCATTAGTTTGCTTATTCTCTTCCATACAGTACAATATGTGTACAATAATTAAACTTTCTCTTTTTAAGCCTTTATGGCAAGATGTATCCTACACTAGGAAAAATGAAAAAAAGATAGGAAGAAATGGACTAAAAGGGGAAAACTGAGTGATTTAATCAGCAAACCTTGAAGGCAAATTCAGTCTATAATATAGATTTAATTGCTAGGTAGAAAGCTGTGTGTCAAACTTCTATGATAAAAAATATACCTGATTGATATAATGTTCATGATTCTGTGGAGAAAAGGGGCTGGCAGAGTCTGGCCATTTCTGGCAGATGAATAAAGAAATGTGGTTATTGATACAAACAAAACAAAGGAAATCAATTGTAAACTCCTGGAGTAGGGGATCCTGTTGGAACTACTGATCCATGCTTGTCAGCATCTTACTAGTCACTAATTAAATTCCATTTTTATTTTTAAAAAATCTTTCTCCTGTACTATCTTAAAATCCCCCAAATGCAGGAAATTGCACTGCAATTACAAGAATATCTAAATATAGTAAAGACAATTTTGCTTCCTTGCTTATCATAGCATTTGTTCTTATAACAAGAATAAGGAAGATGGGCTTATATGTAGTATTTTTCTAACTGATTTTCTAGATCTTCATTTAATGAGATCTGCTAAATAAGTTGGACTGAAAAGAGCTATTTTTCTGTTTAAGTGTTAAACTTTCACTTTTAAGAAGAGGAGACTGTGGATTGGCTTGGTGTCTTTTTTTTTTTTTCCTCCAAATGGTTTTGTAAAAGGAGATCAGGCACACCAGGTCAAATAGGATTTTGAAGTTAAATACCCCTGGAAGCCTATTACTTTAGTATCATTTAATAGCTCTTTGGATTTATATTACTGTAGAAAATATCCCCACTGCTGAGTGATATGGTGTTGTTTCAGATGCCTTATTTTGATAGCATTCTGTACCATGCCTAAATTACTCCTGACCCCGTATTTGTAGTTTTCAGAGCCAGTCTAGGTGGTTTTGTAATTAGACCCTCCCAGGTAGCAGGAAGCAAGAGCTTTGGCTCCCTAGTTAGCAGCTGTGCTCCCAGCTGGGTGTGTTTATTATAAATGAAAAAGACTCCTCAAATTTCCATTCTCGGCATGACCATGCTTGGCTTCAGTCTCCGTTTCTGGACGTCACTGAAGATAAACATTAAAGCCAGTCTGAATGCTGCCTCATAAAGATTTGGTTGACATAATGTACCATAATGATATATTTCTAATCAGGCTATTTAGTGCTATCAAAGGATCTTTTAAAAAATGAATCATGACTTGTCATTTGAATATAAATGTAACCTAACTCAGACAACTCTCTGTATAACAAGCCTATGCAGTATAGCAACTGAATATGAAATGAAATATTTGCCTAAAGCATGCAGGTGATAACAAAACAATGGGGCATTGTTGACCCATGGTGAGAGCATTTCACCTCTCATTTGAAGAAAAAAATGAATTGTATTTCTATCTCATTATAAAAATTTGAAAATGTGCTCTCTGGCATTATTCACAATAGTGCACAGCATTTTATTGTCTTGCTTACACGCAATTTGAAGGATTTAAGTGAGACTTAGGGAGTACATAGGCCCAGTACTGCTTCTTAACATGGGAGGTTTTCATCATTAATAGGCATAGATCAGACACAAACCTCTATAAAAGAAGACATGGAAAAACAGCATTTAAAATTAGTTCTCCCTAAAGTCTCTAGAGTATATTTTTGTAGAGCTGGAGGTTTTTGTTTCAGGTGATATTTTTTATGTGTTCAGAAAATGATTCCTTTCCACTATCCCTTCTATTTAATCCCCTAACAGGCAATCTTTCCCTCTGCACCTCCCAGCACTTTTACTGCTTTTTTGCATGATTCATTGAGCTTTCTGTCTCAGATATTTCATGCAAGTGTAACAAATCCCCTCAAGCCAGCATTGGTCTAAAAAAGGCTGAGGATGGGAAAGCAAGTTATTTCATATCAGGGTTAAAGTGTTCAGATTACTGTTCTGCGTTTTAATAACTATGAATTTGTCTACTTGGAATTTTTTAAATCAGAGTTCTAGCTGAGTTTAAAGATAAACTCTAGATTTCCTACACTAAATCCTATCAAAGTAAATGAGACTTTTGCAGGAGATTTCAGGGAGGCCTGGATTTCATTCAATTTCTTTACCTTCTAAGTCTCTAGGAGATAGACCTCTGTTCTGCCATCCTATTCTGCTGCATTCTCCTTTTTTTGTCCTCATACGGTTATTCTTACAGATCAGTGAAACACCAAGGTGCCTTCTTCCAAAGCGATTTCCGTGCTGTGGAAAGCAATCATTTTCTTCCCTGGAAATATGCCTCCCAATGACCAGTTAGTCTTAATCAATTATTTAGGAAGTATTATTACCCATCAGTATGAAAATATATTTGATGCACTGCTCTATTAGGAATACACCTGGTCCACGACACAATTTATTACCTCTTTTGAATGGTAGGCTCCTGTAGCCAATGTCTGTTCTGATCTATGTCCTGAGCACATTATCATCACTGAACAAGTAGAGGCAACTCTAACCGTATCCATGAGGAAACTAAACTAGCAAGCTTTCAAGAAGACCAAAGAAAGTGTTCTGTCTCTACCTCTTTCCAAACAGAAGAGTTTAAATGTGTTGATCCTTTGATCATGACACCATAAAAATGTAGTGTTATGTGTTCCTAGGTAGGACACTCTCAACCACAGATATTCATGAATATGAATTTGACTCTATCAACAAATTTTCTTTTAACACAGTAAAAATGCGTGGATGGCAGCCAGCCACTGTACTTCATCTGAAACCAGCCTCTATGATTAACTATGCAGTAGAAATCTAATTATATGTTACAGTATCATGCCTACAGGATGAATAAACTGATTGAGACCATATTCCTTCCACACGTGCAAAGTTTGGCTACGCTCATTCCTTGTTTAACAGTACTGAAAAAACTGTACTTTTTCTCCCACAGATAAACATGATCCCAGAGCCCAAATTCTACTGATTTACACACAGTGCACTCTTACTAGGTTAAATTATTAGAATTTGATCATTTATCACATTGCACCATAGCACAATTCTCTTTTTGTATTGTGCGTCTTAGAAAAAAGATGTATTTCACTTTGGAAAGGTGAAGTTGCTCTTGTGTGTGCCAACAAAAGCTGTCGTCAGATTGGGAGACAGGAATTAAACCAAGAAAAAGCACCGTAAGTATCCATGTAGATCACTTTCTGAAAAATTAATCCAGACAAATTATACTGAAGGTTTATTCTTTTCTTCTTCCTTCTCCAATCTAGTTACAAAAGTTGTTTGCAGTAATTTGTTGCACAGCACCAAAATACATTAGAATAAAGTTAGTTTTAGGTCAGTTTAGGCAATTGCACAATTTAAAACAACCTCTGGTCTACTCTGAATGATGTGGACCTTGAAGGACTGCATTCCACATCCTCGTAAGAATAGAAGGGGGCAGCGGAGAATTGTCAAATGGATTGTTCTGCATAGAGTTGCCACATTGTTGCTACAGTACCTTTTGGTTATCCAAGTGTTGCAAACATTCCACAATAGAACTGAGAACCTCACTTTACTTATTTTACGTTACAAAAAGCTCTGAGATGATATATGTAGGCCACTTGCACCTGCTCTGAGGAAGATATGATTCATATTCAGCTAAGGTGGTGGATTCAATTTTTTGTGATTAGCAGCCTCTGCAAGGAAGCATGACTTACTGTGTAGTAAGCTTCAGCTTCATAGCATTAATTCTGCTTACCTTAGCTACATTTTGGTGACCCCCAAGAGCTGACAGAGCACAGGCTGCCAACCACAACTTAAGACAAATTTGGAATATACACAAAGAATAAATAAATAAAGTCTGGGGAAAAAAAGAAAAAGAAGAAAAAGAAAAGAGTCAGTCTGAAGATTTGAATGTTTTGTTGTTTTAGGAATATGATCTTTCACAATTTTCAGCAGAAGGAAAAATGAGCAACACCAATAATATTGAATTATCTTTTGAGTTCCCCAGTACCTCAACCGTTTGGATTTTAATTATTAGTTCTTGCATGTTTGATGTTTAATAGGACACACCTCTGTTTAACCTCTATTTTTAATTTTATTTTCAGGTTTCAGCTTGACATCCTCCATACTTCTTCTCCACATTTGTGGGTTTTGTGATTACCCGCAGTATTTTTGCTCAAAGTATTTTGAAGTGTATTATGTAGAAAACTGCAGCTGTTTTATCTCCACATAAACACTACCAGCTTCATTTCTTCCAGTTGATTCTCTCAAATCTGTGACTAGGTTAAGAAAATCTCTCATTACTCCTAAAGCTCTCTTGACCTTTCCATATGCCTCTCCGTTTCCTCAGTCATTTCACACTCGAGCTGTTCTTTCTGGAGAAGGCGGAATATACAATATTCCTGTAACTAGTTTATTCTCTGAGACTTATTCAAATTCAACCCTTAATGACACTGCACCTCAGGAATTGTTGGGTGGCCACTGTTCTTCACTTGAAGAACAAGCAAATCAATGCCAATGTGAACACCTGCCATGGGAAAGAAGGAAAAAAGGAAGTCTTCTCTCATGGCATGAACTCTCCACATTGAATTGGGTGGCTAATTTAAGCCAATAGAACAACAGTTTATACCCTTTTTCAGGTTCTCTGCCCCAAAGTAAAAGGGGATGAAGTAGTCTCATTCTAAGAGCAGTTCCTAATAAGGAAGGTGCAGGCTTCCCATCTCACAGACTTCCTATTTCACATTTCTGCTGGCTTCATCTAATGTATGTCTTTCATTGTTAATAGACCAGTTAATGTAATCTTCAAGCCATATTTAAGTTATGCCTGTAATATCCTACTTTTCTTCATATGACTAGCTCTCTCAATCTCCTACCTACTTTGTTAGGCTTCTTTCCATTTTTATATAGGCATTTTAACAACCTTTTATTATTGAGCTTACATTACTGTATATTAATGTCCATAAATTCCCCATTAATCTCTTATATAGCACACTTCCACCATAAAAGTACATTTTCCTGTTGGCATTTACTCTATTTTTTGTTTTCATCATCTCTACGCACACATTGGTTAGAGAGGCCCCATTCAGGAAAGATTTGGTTTTTCTTGAATAGGTTCAGCTGACCATAAGATGTTACTTTATTGATCATAAGATGCTCTTCTGACAACAGAATACAAACAAATACTTGAGTACTGGTGCACCCAGGTAATTTCTAGAAGTCTTTCCTCCCTCCACTCAATATATTAAATCAGAAAAGGTCAGCAAGAATCAATATATATATTCATATATATATAATATAATTTCCTGTTTTGATATAAAAGCCTTGTAACAGTGAAGTAGTTATTTATGGGTCATTAACAGCATTTTACATGACATACTTTAGTATAAAATTACATACATATATGCTCAATAAGAATGTTTGTTTCTTACAAAAAGAAAAACCAAATAAAACCAAGTCTGTCAATCACAACATGAACAGTCATAATCTATCAACATAACAGTAAGGAGAAAACCATTGTACAATGTTTCAGCTGAAAAATGTCTTTCTTCACGTTATTGCCCCTTATATATGTGTTTTTCTGCATCTGTTTTTTTCCATTTTCCATAACACCTGTGAAAATCCTGACTTCATTTTTTTACTGCCTTCTCAGAAGTGGGAGGCTGCCATCTCTAAATCCTTTCGGGCAGTCCAGCACAAAAACAAACAAACAAACAAACAGACAAAAACCCACAAAACTATTCTTTCTCCTTCATGGCTTTTACTAATACTATTTTGATAGTGGCAACAATTTTGTCGGCTGAAAAATCAGATGCACATTGTTATCAGTAGTTAGTACTGATTTTGGCATTCACGTGTTAAATTTACTGTGCAATTCATTGGAGCCTTGTCACTTTCATAATTTTTCTTCTACTTTAAAGCTATCATTAATTTATCATTATAATCCATTCCACAGCTTTCTTTTGTGAATGCAGCTCCCTGCATGACAAAGAAATTCTGTCTTTATATTCTGATTTTGTTCTTCAAAGGAACGTTAGGAAGAAAGTATCAAGTACACAAAGAAAGAAGAAAAAATATATAGAAGTTACAAACAGAAATCCATATTTCACCATGCTATTTTGTCTCTTACAGAACAAAATGAGCTGACAGTAAGCTCTAAAGCATTATGAATTATTATTTTATGCTCTATATAAATATTGTTTCATACTAATGAAACATCAGTATAACGGACAGAGAAGCAAAAACTTAGTATAATCTCTGATCCTGCATAGCATGTGAATATGTTTACATTGATCAGTACTCCCATCATATCCAGTGGGGCTCTTTTTTGCTGTTATTGCAAAAGTTTTTATATGCCCAGACCCAAAGCACTTACCTCCTGTTTAGGCACTTCACTCATATTAATTCCAGTGAATCATGATTGGGTCTTGTATATCCTGTTATAGATCTGGCCTTAAGTGTTTTGTAGAGTCAGAGCCATGCCCGACACTTCCTCTTCCTTTTTGACTCATCCAACAGAAATGTTGATATACAATATGGCAAGTTGTGATATTATCAGAAACATGACATTTCTTGGGTTTGTGCATTTAAGGACTCCAGTATAATCTTATATTGAAAAAGTACTGTGTTACATCTTCTTTGATATTTCCTCCCTTAATGAAGAAGGAAAAGATCATTATCATCATCCATTCTAATATTAGATAACCTACAGCAAACAGAAAAAATCTATACTGAGCTTAGTGGAGCCATAATTCGTACCACTGTAGGGAGTTCCTGAAATAAATACTGCTGCATTAATTTCCATGTGCTAGACTGTAGATATATACCCACTCAGACATTAAGTGCCTACTTATAAGAACTCCTGAATACCACAAACACAAGCTGAAGCCAAGGGGAGCTGTGATTATGTGGAATCTATCAAAAACAGAAAAATCAAAATCTTTATTGACAAAACAGTTACAGTCAGACTCTAGCTGCTCCAGCACAAGTGAGTACCACTACATGTATGTGCTATCGGTACCTGATGCTTCGGATTTGATAGAACTTAGGTTCATAAAGAAGTGGCAGCGAGAGAATATGAGGTTCCCTGTTTGGATGATAGCAAAAAGGAGCAGAGCTGCATAAAATCTGTTGCTATATTAAGTGACCATATTATGTGCTTAGTATTCAGGAGCCAGGTGTTAATGAAATGTAACCTAACTTCACTATAATGAAACGCTGTGGTACCAGATATGTGTGTTCTGTCACGCTGTTCATTTTAGCAGGCTTTGGGAAATTGCTGCTTGAGAATAAGAAAGAAATGAGCAGCTGAGCAGAACGTCAATACACAGGATTTTTATGGAGATCACTTCACATTGATCAACATTTAAAAGAGGATTTTTTAAAAAGATAAATGAATGAAGATGGAAAAAATAGTACATTCAAATGCTAAATACAGCCTACACTGAGAAAGGTGAGAAAAAAGGTCGTTTTTACACCAAGGTTACAGTTGCCTAACTGTTCAGACTATTAGGTGCAATTAACAGTGAGATAACACATTCTTACTATGGGGTGTTTATATGCAGAATGTGCTAAATGTAGAACTTGCTATGTGAAGTTAGAATTTAGTTAGATGTAGGTTAGTGTAAATTCATGAAGAAGACACATTTCTGTTCTGAAAAGGAACCAAGAGCCTAAGTACTCTGGGAATGCTAATTCAGAGTGCTATATTGTTTTCTACTATGTTTTAATCTTAATGAAGCAAAAGAAATTGTGCATTCTTCATGTAACAAATCCGGTAACACCAAATGTCAAACTATTTTCATGTATGTTCAGATAAAATAATACAGTTGAAATATTGTAATGAACACAGGCTGTTTATAGGTTTATAATTCCTGGGGTTATGCTTTTTTTTGTGTGTGTGTTCTTTCGTACTGTAACCTAGCATAGGGAATACTTCAGACAGCCACAGTATTAAAGACCAAGCTTATTTTAACTTCCAGAGATGACTTTGGACCCCAAGAACTCATCAGGTAAAGCTTGTCCAGTTGTTGCAGTGAACAATTCAAACAAATCACTTCAGCCGCAGTACAACAGAGCTGATTTGACACTGGTAACCTTTGTAAAGACTTTAAGAAAACAGATACGTTAGCTGTTAGTGACTAAAACTTCCAGTCCTTGAGAAGCAAAACTTGCTAAATTCTTCTTGATTAACCTGACTGAAAAAACTTCTCACTAAATCTTCTTTTCCTGAGAACGCATAATCTTTGAAACATTAATAACCAGCAGCTACATTTCAAAATGCAACTTACATTACAGCAATCAATTACTACAGACTGTAAAGAAAGTTCCCACATTCTCAGAATCAAGTGTGCAGATTAGTTTCTCCTGATTTCAGTCCCAGCAGTGCAACTAAATAATCTATAATACTAATTTAAATATATGCAATGTTGTGTACACTTGCAATGTTGTTTAGGTCCTGAATGTACAAATTCCCACGGTACTAAATTTACTCGCGTGTTTCTGTTTAATTCTGAGAATTAATCACATAAAATTATTTCTAAACTCTTGTAGGACAGAGCTCTAATCATTTTGGAATAATGCAACATTACGTACAAATACCCTTATGGTTTAAAAAAGATGAATTTGGGACTAGAAGGAAAATGTATCAAGGAGAATAGCTAAGAAAAAACAAACACAATGCAAATGTTGAATTGACCACTGTTATGTGGATGGAAACCTGAAAAACTCACAGTCTTTAGAAAAGCCATTTCTGTGGAATGATGCTTTGTTGCCAACAGAGAAAAAGATCTGAAGGAACAAGAAAGATCTACAAGCTGTTAATATGAAAATATTAATAACTGGAAGAATGACAGAAATGACAACAAAAAGAGGAGAGAATCGTGAAAGTGGCTAAGTCTTTTAGGGCTTACTGAGCTGGAGTACAGTAGCGTTAGAAATATGATTCTGCTGGCAGTTTGTCACACTCTTGTCTACAATTTTAATTTGTTTTTTGGGGCTGATGACTTTTTGAAAGACAACATAATCATCTTAAATGCTTATCAGGTGATTTCTGTGATTATTACAGACCTGTTCATTGTAATCATCTGGAACTTTTTATGCATGATAAACTACTCTTCCTGGCTGATCCTGCAATTCAGGACAGAGCAACAACTCCCTTTGACTTCACTGGAAGTCTGGAAGTCTGCCAGAACACTATTCTTGCTAAAAAGAGTTCACCTAATTTATTCACTTAGTGGGATTACAAAGTTTTCATAATTTTCTCTCTAAGAACCTCTGATTAAGTGTCTAATTTCACCGTTTGTTCTTCTCCTACATGTTATCCTCTACTTTGTTGTTCATTTTCACTAGGGGAATATCATGTACGTTGCAATTTAATTTAAAAAGTGGTTATGAATCTTTCATTTTGTATTATTCGACTACGTAAAAATAAGACTAACAGCAGGAATCATCTTGGACAGTAATAGCGAACACATTTTTTTATTTTTGTTTTAATATAATGTTGAAATACATCTTTAAAATATTTGTTCTAATCTTAACTTTTGTCTGGGAACAAGTTACTTGTGAAGGAAACTCTCACCTCCACCTCTCTCTTTCTCAGAAACCTTAAATGTTTTATTTAACAGTTTTTAACTCAATACAATTTCACAAGAGATTACAGAAACATTTTTGAAACACAAAAAAATTACCTTTTAGAGGTCTATCAGTTCAAAACCTGACAGAGCAATAAACCAAGTAAATGCATTAATCCCTGATATCCTAATTGCCATTTCAGAACTGTACAGTCTGAGCAGCAGTAACTGCATGCTTGTATCTATACGAACTTCTCATAAGGATGAGCCAGTTGATCTGGATGATGTGGTCTGGATGATCTCCCCAACCCTCCTTTCTGTTGCTTTCGCCTCTCAGCATGGTCCTCTCGGACAAGTCTGGATTTACCAAGTAGCCTGGTCAGGCCAGCACCCTAAATGACTCCATGGCAGGAAGGACCATGTTAAAAGGAAGTTTTTTCACTGAGGAACCCGGGCTGACTGTGTCCCTCCAGGCTGTCTGCCCTCCCAGGGGCTATTGCTGTCTGCTGCTTGCACCAGCATGCCTACCTAAGGCTGGGGCTGGGGAATCTCCAAGAAAAATTCTTGTCTATGAGGTCTTCTGCCCTATCTTACAACACTCCCAGAAATAAGGAAACTGATCATGGCAGATTGTCACCTGCATCTTTTTTCCCTCTACTTTAGGCTTCAGACACCACCACCCATTTGAAGCCTAAGGAAATTTACTTACGTACTTACGCATTCACTTGTTTCTGTTGCAATGCCTCAGACTTCATCCAAATGGCACTGCAGGACGTTGTCGTGCCACACTATATAAGCAAATAAGAAGATGCCCTATAGAGCACAAATATGTTCTCTCTGCAATTTTTCATGAAAAATTACCTTTGAAGTTTATACGAGGTTTGGTCATTGACCCAGACGTATGCATTGTTGGGCCTAGCATATACTTACTCGCAGAGGAAACCACGAGCTCACCGAATAATTGGCAGCATACAGGAACTTAATACAGAAATGACTGCAAGCATTCGATATAGGGATTTTTCAAGTGCTTCAGGTAATGGCTGTTGAGCCTACAAAGAATGAAATACTGATTCTCCCTTCCGTCCCTGATAATCCTGAGGAGAAATTTCTACTTTCCCTGAGTAATACGTTAACGTTTATTTTATGCATGACTTCTACGCAACCTGCCAAACTTGGGCAATCCTACATGGTAAATGATCTCACTCTAACATTTCTCAAGTTGCATATCCTTAAATTACACATCCTTACAAACACAAGTCACTAGAGAGAAAGTTTAACATCCAGTTCTGCTGTGGCCGTGTGTTTCTGGAGATGAGAAAGAAATGCAGTTGTTTCCTTGCTAGTGGCACTGCGCGGGGTGTGGCAGCAGCTCAGGGACACTCATCAGTACGATGCTGCAGTGTCACAGCCATGCAGTGCTCTGGCACAAGTTGTCTTAGACATGGACAAATTATTATTCCACATTACACAGAAGAGGGTGGGTGTGAAATCTGTACTCTTAGAAATCAGCAGAGACATTTCGAGTGAATTCTCAAGGAGAAACCCTGCAGGCAAGAATAAGACAAGGAAGCTGTCTTCTCTCATGCCTTAAGGATTCGCGCCTGAAGAAATATGTGACAAAATGGTCAATAAACAATGATGCCCTGCTTTCTTGTTGTCCAGCAGTTTGTATGATATTTCTGACCTTCAAGAACATTTCAAACAACCAAAGAAAGAGAGAATTTTGCTTAATTTCTTGCAGTCATCCCCATTTTCAAAACTATTCACCAGTTTCAGTACATGGTCAGGAAGGGGCACTGAAGAAACCTTCTCTGTACATTTATTCTTTATTACAAGCCCTTTCAGTCCCACATAATTTTTAAGTTTGAAGCATAACATACCTAGTTTTCTAGAAGCCTTCACTCTGTCTTTCCAACATTCCCCACCCAACAGGTAGGTGGGGGATGTGCCTCCCCTAACATTAGCCGTGTAAAATTTAGGAGTGCTCTCTGAACGTTAGATGTAGGGTTTGTCGATAGCAAATGGAGGGAGATGGTAACACCATACAGTGATTCATCCCGCCTTGAAAGAGGTATCTAAGGCAGGTGGGATGAAATGCTGTAGAGACTTCTGTGTTAGTGCGTTAGAAGAAGTCTAGACAAATAGGTTAAAGAACATGTCTAAGCTTCTAGTGATTGGTGAAGGAAACTTCCTCTTCTTCACCTGCACCTTCTAGTGAGGAGGTAACAGACTCCAACTGTATTTATGTGTGAATTGATGTCTTTTATGCCCAGGCCCTGAAGCGTGATCGTTATTTAACTTGTGAACAAGCTGAGCTCCTGCATCTATGGCACAACTGCAGCTTGAATCCTTAACTTTTAAGAAATCATAAAAAATAAAACTGAAGTGTTGCCATGCATGAACTATCCAGCAGAACGCAGTCACGCTTAGATCTGGCACGGGCAGTCAGAGAAATCCTGTCAGTTTTAGGCCTCAGTTTCTACTGGCAAAAGCAATCGTGTGTCTCTCTTCGAGTGCATGGGCACAAGTCTGAGTTCTAGTATATTCCAGCAGCACAGACTGGAAGTACATGCATCAGAAATCTGGATGCGGGTGAGCTGTGGCTCCGGCTAAGAACAAATAAATAAAAATTAAAAAACCTACTGTTTAAATAGAGCACAAATTTTGTTGTTACATAGCCAACAATCCAGATGGTGACGCGCTCCAAGTCAAAATCTGCGTTTGGCATCTGGATCCTAGCGGCAGCTGACTTTCTTTTCTGCTCTGAATCACCCCAGTTCCATTGTCAAGCTAGAGAGCACATTAAGCTCCTATCACAGCACTGTGAAAATCAAGATCCCAGCGCGCCATGCCCCAGCAAAGCAGAACGTCAAATAGGGCGCTTGTGTCCCAACATGGCCTGTCAGACTTGTACCACCGGCACAGCCGAGTGCCAGTTTCTTTGATGCCCTCAATTAAATTCCTCGCCTTTCCTCACGGTAAAGGTGTGCTGATCTATGGTGAGAAATGCTGTCATATGCACCCTGCTGGATGCTACTTTTGGACGGACGACCGTCATTCTGGCTGTAAAACTCCGCAAGCGCCTACCGGCGCGGCAGCATAACGGAGGCAGAGGGATTCGGGGAGAGGCTGGGAGGTTTTCAAGAGGNAGGAGCCGGGGTTGGGGCTTGGCTCTCCCCTGGGCCGAGCCTGGCAGCGCGGCCGCGCTTCGCCAAGCGGCAGCCCGCT
>VXAL01011827.1:195693-240688 GCA_013399475.1 Chauna torquata
TGCGCCGCTCCACCCGGGCGCGGCGGTGCGGGCACCGCGACGGCGGAGCTGCGGGCGAGGGTGTTTAATATTTTATCGCTACATCGCCTTCAGCTCTCGTTAGCTGTGGAGTAAACACGCCGCTAACAGCGGGCGCGCTCCCGGTGAGGGAAGGAGCAGGGCGGCGAGGGCAGAGCCAACTTCCCGAGGAGCAAGAGTCTGGCTCCGAGGGAGAAAAACACAAAAACTCCGTGGCGTGTACGCAGCTCTTAAGTAACTCCGCTCGTTGGCTCTGTGTAGCCTTAAAGGTTGCGGGTCACTCGCAAACAGGGAAGTCCAGCGATGACCAGTGTCGGGTTTCAGCCTCGCAAAGCATGCGGTGCTGTGTAGGGCAGGGGTTTCGGGCTAAGGAAACCGCAGCTGGATGCAAAACACCAGCCCTTGGTAGGGATTTGTCTTTGAAAGGCAGAGGTTAGCCTTAAACCTTACTGATGTGTTTGGAGAGTTGAGTAAGCCCTGGGAAGAGAGAGCTGTTCTCCGTTCACTTTCTTCCTCCTACCTTTGTGTGGTCTCCTGCTACCAGAGGGCAGGAGGAGCAGTTTGGTCAAGCATCCATCTGCCCCTGAGGTGAGGTACAACCTCTAACTTCACCGGGAGCGGAGCTAAACAGAAGCAACCTGTTCTGTGTGCAAAACTGGACCTAGGCATAGGCTTTAACAGAGGAGGGAAATGTGAATGGTTTTCTATTTGCAGGAGAAATTCATTAAATAGTTTCAATAGCTGTATAATATATAGGTGGTGACCACCCTTTGCTGAACAAACTTAAGTACGTCAGATCAATCTTTATATTAAAACAGGTTTTGAAGATTCATTATGTAACCTATCAAGCTGGTCGTATTTGATTAGGAAATGTAAAAACTGAGTAGTTGGAGGAGCTTTACTTTCTTTTGAGTGGACTTAATCATGTAAAATATGCGATAATTAACTCTCCTTTCGGAAAAAAAATGGACCTGCTAATTTTCAAAATAGTACAAATTCCTTACTGTTATTATCAAGACTACGAAATAGCCTGTTCTGTTTGCTCAGACATAGATTTTTAGGTGCATAATTATTTGCATGCATTTGTGATGCTTATAATGTTTTGAGTTATTTTGTGTGTGTTATGATGTGGTCGCTGTATAGAACAGTGCTCTAATTCAGATCAGCGTTCCAAATTAATCCCTGGTGTAATACCACTGATTTATGTGGAATAATGCCAGGGATGAATTGATGTTGTACACCACAATTTCTGTTTTGATTTTTAGTCTTCCAGCTTACCATGTTATAAAAAGTAAAACAGGTAGTTAATTACTGAAATTGATAGTTATCTGAAAATTTCTGGTTTATGCCTAATACTATTATTTTTCCCGACTTCTGAGTGAAAACAATGGCTAAGCTAAAGTAGGCTGAAAAGAAGGGGAACATACTTTAATTTTGGTTGCTTAGTTATGCAGTTAGCAACCTTTTGTTTAATGTAATTTCTGTATGGTTATGTGATAGATTTTTCCAAAATGTAGCAACACGGAGACAACTTAAAAAATCACCCAAAAAGGAGGAGAAACCGGCAAAGCACAATGCCTGAAGTAATGCCTTAGGGATTTTTTTTAACTGACTAAATGTCCACTTGATGGAGACCTCTGATAAAACAGCTTTATTATGAAATGTCTTGGATGGATTGGGTGCTTTCTGTAGTTTCACCTGACTCCTGCACAAGAATCTATTGAAGGGACAGCTAACCTTGAAAGCCTGCCTTGCTGCTGTGCACCGGGGTGAGAAGACTGGTCAGGGTTACTGGCTGTAGTCTCTCCAAGAACGTTTGCCAGGACAATATTCCTTTATTCACTCACAGGAAAACAGAGCTTCATACACAGCATGAGCATCTGCAACCACCAACTATATTAGTTGTTGGTCTGTAATTCTATAGCAGCCACAGTCTTCCCTTTGACCGTTTCTCCTGAGGACTTGTGGACAATTCTGAATGTGTTTGGAAAAATACATGAGGATATATACCTTCCAATCATTTCCTTAGATCATGAGTAACTGAATGAGTTTCTTCCTGAGAGCTACTAAGGAACGTTTGAAGGCCAAAGGTGGTCATTAATCTCTGCTTTGGGAAATAGATTTCAGGTCTGTTTCCGATATATCTATAACTTCAGTTATATTTTGATTTGAAAAGACCATGTCACTTTAAAAAAAAAAAAATCTTAAACGTTGTGGCAGATGAAATTCACTTTGGGTACTATACATAATTTACTTAAATTTTTAGGCTGCTAATATCCATGGATGAATTAGTTGTTGCAGACTAATTCTGATTCAAGAACCAAAAGTTGTTCGAGATAATGCTTCAGATTTTGGTACCATGTCCTGACACATACAGAAACGGACTTTCTTAGTATGCATAATTCTGTCAAAAAAAAAAGAAAGTTCACCAGCAATGGTGTACAAACATCCCCTGTGTAGTGACTGCTTCATTTGTCTACACAGTTACTACGTGGCTGGAATTTGACTTGCATTCGTTTCTGAAAAGTGCTCAACAGATCTGTTCCATGTATCTCTTACAAACTCTCTTAGTGGTCAATAAAATTGGTAGCTTTTTATGTGGTATTGAAAAAGCTCTATGAGAGTGTACCATGAACTTTTCCTTTTTTTTCCCCAGTAGGTCGGCTCCAAGCCATACTTGCTGAGAGCCTGAAGACTAACTAGCTATTGAAGCTTAGAGATCTTACCACATGGGAGAGTGATTTGGTTCTGTTAACACAACATGAAATGCATATGCAGTTTGGGAAAGAAGCTTAAGCTTTTTTGCTGCATTACATTTTCAGGACCACTGGTGAATTAATTACCTGTTGGTGTACGATAGGTGATAGCCTTCAGAAAAGTTCCATATAGATGGAGATGGGAGACCAGAAGCAAGGAGACCTTGCTTCACATGGCTGCAGGCAACTTAGACCTGCTAACAGAAGATCAGCTCTTTGTGAGGAAAGGGTGTAACTTACATTTTTAAGCTGTTGTCTGTCTTTTGTAGTTCACTGTATCTCTTGGTACTGTTGTGTAATGCAGGATTGCCTGTGCGTGCTATTACTATATTTTTTTCTTCAGTAGAATCTAATTGGTCTTAATGGATTTTACATTTAACATCTGCTGTTCAGTCTGACTTATGGGTGTTGAGAGCATCATGCTCAGCTGGAAGCTTTCAGTTCTGAATTGACATGCGTCCTGTAAGAAGAATGCAGTAATATTTCATGAAAAAACTCACGTATTCTGTTTCAATGTCCTTGTTTCACATGTAACATTTTGTTTTCTTGGCTCCTATTTTTGTTTGTAACAGGTGACATTTGCATGAACTTATGGCACTTATTTTCTGCTTTGTCATAGCATTGGTTGCTGTGGGAATTGTCATAAACAAGTGGTAATAATTTCATAAACAAGTGATAATAATTTCATAATCATTAGGGAAATAAACTGTTAGAAGCAATGAACTTTCAGTTATTGGTATGGTATTTTAAACAAAAAAAAAAAAAAAAGAAAAAACCCCTTCCACCCCCAAAGCAAAACAAAAAAGCCACACAACCACTACCAGCCCATTGTTTCGATCTTTGCAATAGAGAGAAGAAAATGGAACGTGACACTTGAAACATGGGAAACAAACATATAGGTAAAATACTTTGAGATGTTAGTTGTTCTGTAAATGCCAAATCCAGTTCAAAATCCCACTGGGATAGCTAGGGGGGTGGTGGGTTGGCAGATAACCCTAAACTGCTCTGAGGGAACAATGTCAGGAGACCATCCTGTGATTGGTTTCTGTGGCAATGCCAAGCTGCTCTCCATCCATCACGGCTTATTTGGTGGTGTTTTTGCTACAAGGAGTGTGTCTGTGATACCACTTTTTTTTTTTAAACTCTCATTTTTATATGGAATAAATACTTGGAACTCACTAGACTTGGAAGAGAAAGGAGACTAAACCAAAAGTAAAATTAAGGTATTGCTTCTCTGTGGAATGTTAAGGTGAAGTTGGACTATTTTCTTTGAGCCTGAATCAGAGCCTCAAAGATTGGAGTAGAAATTGGTGGTGGTACTGATTTAATCCATTGTGTCTCCCTGCATCACAAGCATGATGTAGGAAAGCTTTAGATTTCTGACAGTATCAGAATCTAGAAATGTTGGTCCTGGTAGGACACTTGTGCAAAGTCCTTTAAAATTTAGGGTGATACTGTAGGTTGTCCTGTGACTTTGGTGAATTGACATGGAACTTCAGGACATTCTGCTTATGAGTCCATTTCAACTCTAATATTGTTTAAAAATAAATAATAGTATGTGCTTTATCTTGTCATTCTTCCAAAATACATGTCCCTGAACATAAAGGGATGAATCAGTGTACAGTCATAAATTACTATTATGAGAATATCTTTCTTATGCCACCATTTGACATAGCGAGATAATCTAGGCTACTGCAATTGGTATTCTGATTTCAGTCATCACTTCAATTAGGAGACTTGATTTCAGAGACTGATTTTAAAATGTGAAATTAAAAAGAAATTAAAACAAATTGTGGTTTTCATTATTGAAAAGCAGCAGAGTTCCTCTACAGCTTGTGTGTAAAGACACTGCTGCAATAAAAACTATACTGGAAACCTTTTAATTCTTATGTTTGAATGGAAGTATGCAAGATTCAATACAATGATTTGTGATTGGATTTTAATCATTATATCCATGTTCTGCTCTTATTAAAATAAAGTTATATTTTTAAGTACTGTAGAACCACCTTAATATTTGGAGCTGAGGATTGGAACTGTTGCACAGTATTTTAAAAGTAAAATTGGAGATTATCAGAGAAAACATCTGTCCTGAGTGTTATATACCAGGATCACTACTGGATAAGTACTAGATTCTTTGGTACAAGCAGCTATTATTTCCAGTATTTGGAAATGGGAACACACTGGTTTTGATAACTATTCTACACTTCCTGTACATTGGTTCGGAACAAAGTTACAGTGTTGGAGAAGCTGACTTTGCTGGATCTATAATATTTGGCAGGAAAACTGCTTCTTGGTGTCAGATCACTTCATGCATTTTCAAGGATTTATGACAGTAGTTGCAGGGAAATGTTTACTTTTCAACAGTGGGATGAGCAAATCATATTTTATTTTTTTCTTTATTGTCAACATGAACTTATAGTTACCTACCATTCAAGCACAGAATTTGTGTACAAAAGTTTTTCATAGAATATTGTTCCAGCATCATGATTTAAAATTAAAACACTACTTCTGATATATTTTGCAATATACTTGCTTTCACAGTGTGATATGTTTGGTAATTTCACTGCTGCTTCTCTCCTTTGCAGCAAATACCAAGTTCATTATACTGTGATGCGAATTTGTGTGGCAAACAAAAATTCACAGAGCGTTGCACAAAGAGGGAGCTCAACGATTCTCGTGTTATCCTCTTTCTGCCAGAGTTCTGCATTTAAACATAGGTCCCCCAGAAGTGAAAAGCCGTTCAGCCAGCTCTCACAGATAAAATGCTACAGGCACGAGGAAAGACTGAAGTGGTAGAAAGACGGGCACTGTTCATGGCCCAGCAGAACATCAGCATGACCTGAACAAACCAACCAGAAATAATCAGTCACATTTTAGTGTGTTCCAAGTTTAAGGGTGAGGTCTTTGGTGAGCCAGGTATCTAAATGGACAAAGAAGGAAAGTATGTAAGGTGATGTGCATCCATTTCACTCCTCTGGGGTCTTCTCTGCTCAGGACCAGTGTGGTGCCTGGTGTAGCTCACAGCCAGCTTAGCATTGCTCTGTGTTGTCTCAGCAGCTAGGAAGATCCTGGGTGTCACTGCAGGAGAAGTGAATAACATGACTATGCTCTGGGCTTCCCTCTCATTTCCTGTCTCCAGTTTTGGATTACTCTACTGCCAGCATCATGTAAGAAGTCTGTTACAGAGTTGACCAAGGTCACCTTTGTAGGGCTTTTCCACGCCCCAGGCTTATTACTTGGTTGGGGGTTGTTTGACTTGATACAATTGTTGAGGAAAGCTGGAGTCACTGTACCAGATAGCATCTTAACTTGGTGAACAGATGTTGATATTTTTGTATCTGAGGATGATTTTATTTCATTTCCCATCACTAGACCTTGTGGCACTCTCACATCATGGTTCTTATAAACTGACCCACTGGAAGTCCAGTGGAAAATCCTTAAATTAAAAATAAATAAATATTACCTGGCAAATTTAATTTTTCTTTGGCAAATCACATGCTTCAATGATGGATTTCCTGGGGAGGTTGTTCACTCTAGCTTGATAAAACCTCATGTTCTTTTGGAGAAGAGGTAATTTATATTCTACTTAAAATTCATATATTAACTAAATGTGGAGAAAAAAGTGCCATGTCTAAGATGAAATTATCATTCTCAGTAGAGTTTAAGTACTTTTCTTTAAATGTCTTGTATAATTTTTATTTTTAAAGCAATAATGCCCCTTGCATATTTAGCTTTTGCCGCATAAACATTAAGAATTATTCAATTTTTTTTTTTTAACCTAAATGGGATTAGTCATACAAATAGTGTGTGAAACTCACACTCAAGTCCCATTCACAGCCACAAGATAGACCTTCACTGGGACTGAAGCAGCAAATAGTCTTGTGCTAGTCTTTCACATCAAAGTGAAATTCAAATTACATGAATAATTATTTGTTATCATAATTGTTTCTGGCACACACAATCTTGGCAGGAGGCAAGCAATGATGATTTATAATTTTCATGGCACTTGTAGAAGAATTGAATGCAACCATTCAATTTTTGTTGCATTTTATCAGAATGTGGTAACAAAACTTATGTTTGTTACATTTTCACAGTTTAGTTTCAGAAGACATATTGAAAGGAAAGGGTGCGTCTAGCTGCAAGTTGTCACTCCATTTATGTAATCACATCTCTTAATAATTTCAAGACTTCACCACATGTAAATATCACAGTAATGTCAATGAATGTTTCATGTTTCTAGCAAAGAGATGAATACAATGCTCTAAAAATATTTAGGCAAGTATTATTTCTTCATTATGGTGTGGCTTCTGTCTTGGTACTGTCTTTCCCAAAGTTGCTCAAAAAAGGATTCAAAGGTTGGGAGCAGCGTATTTACCCATTCTTTACCCTATGGGTGCCAACTGGGCCATAAGTAACGGCTGGTGCAGTGATCCCTTCATCATCATTTTGCCTGGTCAAAATTCATTTGTTCCCTTTCTCATTGTTCCCCCATATGCCTGAATTCTATTGCAGGGACTCTGAGCAAAGGAGGCACAGAGACAGGAGCCACTGCCTCCGGGGGATGCCACTGCCTCCGGGAGGCTGCCACTGCCTCTGGGCTGTGTGCTTGTCAGGTTTGCTTCATAGAGCTCGTGTACACGGAGCCTGACCTCTTTTCTGTTTCGATGATATGCACTTAGTGAATAAAGAAAACAAGAATGGCTTATAGAATAAAAAATAATATAACTTCCTTTTGAAGGGGATTCTACAACACTTTTTAAATGCTATGAATAACTTTCAGTCCAGAGACAAACAACTTAATCCAAAATGCAAGTACACACAGCAAGAATAACTAATGCATTGAAGCAGATATGCTGTATGTTTCCTTTGGGGGAGAAGGAGAGGGCTGAAAAACTAAAGAGAGAAGTCAACACTGTCATTAACTCTTATTAATGAAGTTAAATATTCCAGGTTTCCACTTAGCATGCATTCATTTTTGCTGTACATAATACATAGAGATGTTCTCTCTGCATTAGCACAAAGGTATGATTCAGAAATGAAATCAGTCAGTATGTTTTATTTATTTATTATAACCTTCAGATGTGTTTTGTATCTTTTCTCCTTCATCCTTACTGGGATTTACTCTTTAGTAGTATTAACAAATATTCCCAGAGAGAGAGGAGTTGGTGCTCAGGGACTCGTCACATTTTGTTATAAACAAACTTCTGCAACTTAGTCTAATAATGAAATTGCTTTATATTTTATTGAACATGGATGTTTATAGGTTCTTTTAAGGTTTATAACTATGTCAGTGTATTCTATGGAAGTTATTAAAAGTGTACTATCATTCCAGTGGCTTTTTACCAGTAAAGATTTTGTATACTTCTTGGATATCTGTGAAGCTCTTTATATTTGTTAAGAAAGTAATTTGTTGGTTTGTTGGAAAAAAGTAATGCCTACCTTCTAATGCAAAGATGCCTATATGCATATATATGTGTATCATGTATACATGCATGGTTAATAGTATTCATATGTGTAATCTGGCAACATTGTTCATGATTGAAACATTTTTCCCCAGTAAAGTTAGCAAGCTCTTTTCCTCATTCAGATTACTAATGAAATACCCATGTCTATCCTATGTGATGATCGCATTTTAAGGTATGAAAGAATTAAAGTGGAGATGTGCAATAGTATTCGTCAGTATGATTTTAAAAGCTCAAACACAAAGTATTCGTATCCTTTTCCACAAATAAGCAATTTCCCTGAATAAAAGAACTTGTCAAGGGGAAAAATTTTCTTTTGGAAGGTGAGTTCACTTTTCCATTTCATTTACCTGCTTGATGATGACAAGCTGTATATGGAAAAAACAACCAACCAAAGTGAACCGTAAGTGGGCTCAGTAGATACGTCACCTAGTAAAAGTAGAATTCCAAGTTTTTTTTCTATCCTATGATGTTAGAGTCTCCAGGGCTGATTTTCTGTGATCTACAAGATGTGCCTTAAACATTTTCTACCTTCACCTGTTTGCTGCTTACTCCATACCTGCTCTCTCTATCACTTCATCTCAGACTTGCTAATTTTTTTTTCTATTTTTCTTTTTCTCTCCTCTCCTCATGCTTTGCATTTTTCCTTCATCTTTCTGTTTAGCTAATTGCCTCAATTCCCCCATTTGCTCCAGAACTGAGGATCTGAAGTTTGCACTTGATTTTCTCTCCCTGCTCTGAGTGGGCTGGATGCAAGTCACATAGAAGATGGAAGTTTGATAGTGGTATGCATTTGGCCATGTATTTAAACTATTATGCCTTATTGACACGGCAAGCAAGTTTGGTTTTGTTTTCCAAATATATTTAGTTTCAGTGAAAAAAATGGAGTTGGATTTTGAAAAGTTTAGATTCACTATACCTCTAATATCAAAAGACAGGAGAGAAATCTACTTATTCTTTCCTAACTCTACCCGTTAATAAGCTAAATTACTGCATGAATGAAACTTGCAGAGCCTGTGAAATACATGCATTATTAATCCAACACGTAGATTTGATCCTTTATAACAAAAAAGGGGTGGTGCCAATATTTGTATATAGAGAAATATATTTTAGAGATGACTCCTCTTAAAAAGGACCAGAATTGCATATATAACCGTTATATAAATACATTAAATTGTGTGCAAAACAGTTCTTT
This sequence comes from Chauna torquata, assembly GCA_013399475.1. Classification (NCBI taxonomy): domain Eukaryota; kingdom Metazoa; phylum Chordata; class Aves; order Anseriformes; family Anhimidae; genus Chauna; species Chauna torquata. Next base: position 205,125 of record VXAL01011827.1, read on the forward strand.
TCATAATGTGACTCAAGTTTATTTGAATCAGATGGTTTTGTTTCCTGCCTGTTAATCAAATCCCCACTAAAACCACCATACCTGCAAAACTGCCAGAGTAATGATAAATATCTATTATGTGTAAGTAGAAGTATTTTATAATGCTTCTGGTCTGTAATCCAAGATTCTTTCATTCTCACTGAAACTCTTGAATACAAAATAATATGAAAATCAACTACAAAAGTGTTAGAAGGCAGATAAAGTAAGTCTGTAAAATTTAATCAGTATAGTCTTTCTCCACTGTATTGTCTACACATGAAAGCTAAACGTTTTCTGCTCGTTTTTCTTAATAAACACATTTTCTTTCCCTTTCTTTTTAACAGCCACCCATTTATAGCCAGTCACTTCTCAGTATTGTTATCTGCAGATAGCTGTTACTATTTATGTTGTTAATGCCTACTGTGGCTTTTTAGTTGATCTGCAACAAAACAGAGGCATGGCTACTCTTGTCTTTTCCCCTGTTTTTGTTTCTTTCCAGTGTTTAGGAATATAAGTATCATTCTTTGCATCCTTCTAAAAATAACAGTATACAACCTTATAAAAGTGATCAATATTACTGAAGCTACTTGGAATTCAGGAAAAAAAATCAAAATAATTCACCTATTTATGATGTAAGATAGGACACTTGTTCAAGTAAGGTTGTATCTGTCATTTCCAAAATTTTGGCCTTAAATCCCACACCTTCCTTTTTGAGTAACATCCATTGTCAGTATCAATTCTTCAGAGCAGGAACTGTCAGTGTCTGTGTGTATATATGTGCCATATGAAAAACAGTAACAAAAAATGTGTAAGGAATATAATTAAGACCACTGTAATTCGTAATCCTGCTTGCAATTTTGCTTTCCTAGTACCCGTAGAGTTTAATTTTCTGTTAGCAATTCCTCAGAAAGCTATTCATATTTACCTGTTTCAGTGTTGTCATAACTGAAAAACATCAATTTCTGACCATTATCTTTTTTCCTGTGAAATCACTTCGTGCTGTCAGTTTGTCTCTGGGGTTTTAATAAATGAATGTAACATTTCTAAATGTTATAGACAAAGTATATCTCCTTAAGCTACCACTCACACACAAAAACAACCAAAACAACAACAACAAAAAAAACCCCCACCACCTTCTGGAATAACAAATAGCGATATCCTTCAGCTTCAAAGTAATCCTGTAATCCCTTTAGATAGAAGATACAAACTTTTCAGAAATGTTTTGGTTATTTAGTATGTGACATTTTGAGTACTGGTGGAATTTTTGAAGTTTTACCCCCATAACCTGCTAAGTTCATATATTCATGTGATCTTTAGCCATCAACCTGGCTTCCAGTCATAACAACATTCACATTTTCACTCGCATCCTTTCATTACGTGCATTTTCCACCTGCAACGGAAGTAGTTTGGTGTCTAAATTGTTGAAATTATTCCCCTAAATAACTGCATCTGTGATCATATTTAATTACAGGAAGAAGAAGGCACTTGCTGTAGAACCGATTAGGGTAAATGCTGCCTGTCTAATCATGTCCCTGGTGGCTGAGCTCTGGCAGTGCTTTCTTCCTGAATCCTCTCCCTGTGGAGGTGATGAATACAAAGCCGCATGGTCTGTGCAAGTACATGTTAGGGTCTGTTCGGAGGCTTTGCTTTTTTAGTCTGAGGGATGTGACACAACATTGCCAGTGAGCTGGACGTGGGTCAATGCTGCCAAAAATATGTGCGGGCCTCTCGTTGCCTTTGGCTGGGTGGGCTGGGCCAGGCTGTTGGGAAGCTGGAGCCTGTCCCTGCTGCAGCCTCGCTGGGGCAGGGGTTGACTGTGCTGGGGCCTGGCATGGGGTCCTGGGCTGTTCGGGAGTCCCAGCTGGGCGGTCAGAGCCCTTACAGCCTGGTGGTGGCCTCGGGCCTGGCAGCGGTGGATGGAAAGCGTTTGTGGCCACGTCTGCTTTCTGTGACTACAGACAGAGAAGCCAAGAGCTGCGTCCTCCAAGGACTTCTGGCAGGCCACCATCGTCATGGGACTGCTTTAGAGCCTTGAAATCCCAGGGCAGTGATTCATAGTTTTTTTTTCTGTTTGTTTGTTTTTTCTTCCTCCATGGGATTTCACAAACTTTTTATAACACAAAATTCATGAGAAATAACTCACGTATAATATAGGTGAGTTATTCTTATACATAAAAAGCAGGGGTTTCTGGTCAAAGACGCCAGTAAGGCAAGAGTTACATCTAGCTAACATTTATTAAGTGACACAGCATGTTATTTGGGTTTCTACAATGATGGTGCTGAAGTGGTGTACATTTAATAGTAAGGTTGATCTAAATATTCTTTACGTTTGGGTGCAAAATACAGAGAGGAAAAAAGCTCCTGTTCTAAGCAATAGGTAACCCGGAAAAGAACACATAGGAATAAAATTATTTGCTTTGCTTTTTAGACTATGTAAAAATGCTTGATTTATAATTAGTTTTGACAATATGACTATGCAAGCCTATCTATATTGTCATGCATAAGATGCATGAAATGTTTAAAGGAGCTTGGAGGGTTGCTTAGCTGCATTTTCTGAAAATGGTAAAAACATTCAGAAGTTTGAGAAGATGTACTAGTTTTTTTTCATTTTTTTAATATTTAATGCATGTTTTTGGAATCAGGGTTATCCTCTTTTAATCAGTAGTGAGGCTACTAGGAAAAACAGATATCCTTTGTAATGAAGCATATAATTAATCACATTCGAGAATAATATGAGCTTAAAATTGAGCTCCAAATCAATGCTTATGGTCTTGAATGTGTTTTCAGAAAATTCAGCAAAGTTCAGTGAGAATTTCCATCTGTATTTTGAGTACTGGGCAAGCAGTAGGGGTAGAAGAACTTAAGTTTTAGTTGCTAGTTTGGAAAATTTGGTGGTTCTTACCTCCATGACTGGCAAGAAACTGCACTTGTTTCACTTCTTCCTTATCATGTGGTTGTATTAGAGGCTCATCAATACAGAAGTTCACATTTTTACCAAAGTTCACCTTGTTTTCTATCAGTGGTTAGCTCTGTCATGAATTTACTCAATTAAATCAGTTTATTACAGTGATAGTACTATACAGTGACAAAGGTGGCAAAAGCCATTTACTGTGTTATCAAGCAGTCATATAGCAAGGCTATTGCAAGTTACTGGATAATTAGTGGTTGTTTGGAGTGGGTTGCCATAATTTCTATTCAAGAAGGTACACGGTGTTAGACTATGGATCAGTAAATTAAGACTATTACATGTTGCATGTAGTAGCTGTATAACACTCTCAGCTTTCGAACTTCTTAATAGATTTACAAGTTCCTTGATAGAAGGAAAAATATCTCACCCATTAAGGCATTCAGGCGTTGGAACAGGCTGTACAGTGATGCTGTGCGCATTGTGCATCCTTGGAGGTTTTCAAGACTCAATGGGATCAAGTCCTGATAACCTGGTCTGGCCTTGTCTGCCCATACTTTGAGCAGAAGGTTGGACTAGAGACCTCCTAAATTACCCTGTGATTCTGTTCTATGTGATTTAACTTACTATTGGCTATTTGAAAACACTTCTAAAGAAAGGAACCTTCAGCAAGCTGCTGCAGGTAAATGAAGTAGATTCTAGAGAGCTATAAATTCTGCTTATTCTCAATGTCACAATGTTCAAACCTTAACTTTATGTTATCTTTTTACTTATTTTCATGTGTCTTACCTCTAGTCAGAACTGAAATGCTCAAGGAAAAAGTTGCTTACAGGACTTTCTGGCCCAAATTCAAAACCATAGGATGTTGAACAGGCCACAGATAAAAAAGTATCTCTTTTTTTTTTTTCAAGATTAATGTTAGATGGCACTATGGTAGTTGATTACCTGTTGCTTGAAGAGAGAAATTTCAAAAATTTAGCAAATCACTGCTGCTTAAATCTCTGACATTTTCACTGTCATTCTCAAGATAGATTTTATAGGAGATATCTACAAATAAATGTGACATCACATTGTATGTCTTTGGGATTTTCCCCATTTTGATATTTTTTTTTATCAGTGTTCAGTTTCTTTAGTGTGACATGTTTTTGCCTGAGCTTTTCAGCCTCTATATTTTTCCCCTAGCACAGCTTGAGTCAATTTACATAGCAACTGAAAATATGCTGAACAGATTTTTTTGGTAGCTAGGAAAACTTAAGAAACAAATAAATCATAAAGCAGACATGAACGATGCTGAATTACTTTTTAGTGGTTATCCTGGATTTATATTAATCTATCTGTAAGCACTGACTCATTAATTCATACCTTCTTCCTAAGATATGCCTGATCTGTGGTGGATTTCTACAGCTATCCAGGGCCTAATAAGGAAATATCAGAAACCTCATATGGCTTCCTGTACAATATGTAGCACATTGGGGGAATTTCTGTTTTGACTTTGTGGTGTTGTATTTGTGATGTACTTTAATTGTGTTCCAGTGGCTAGAAAGTCTTTTTTTTTTTTTTNCTTTTTTTTTTTTTTTTTTTTACCACCACATCTGACATACCACCATAAAAAACTAACAAATTGTGAAGAAAAAAGAAGATACATTAGAACCTTTTCCCTTTTATTGATATTTAAAGACTTCACGTCCACTGTATTTTCCATTGCATTGCACCTTGAATGGAATGCTAAGAGGCTACCAAAATGATGTTGCCAGGTCGTAGTTTTTTGTCTTAAAAGTTATAGTGAGTGTAAATGTGTGTATTTTAAGTTGTTTTTAATTATCCAAATAATTTATGCAAAAGAAAAAAATGAATGGTAGTCTCGATGGTAAACAGTCTATGACAAAAGAAGAAATTTATTATGGGGTTCTCCTGCTGTTATTTCATCCACTCTATCATACCTAGAAGAAACTGCTAAACATTCAAAACTATGAACTCCATTTTCTTCTTTCCATAAGCAAAGAAGAACTAACTTTTGTCCAGGATAGGACAATCCTATGCATAGACTGGTTGCTCACATCAGCAGAAGTGTAGCTGCATCAGTTCAACTGAATGAATGCATAACATGATAGCAAGGTGGTTAATTATTAGGATATTTAAACAATTTATTTCCTTGAAATTTTAAAGTAAGATGGAACATGAAGCACTAGTGACTAGGATTGTGCAAAAGGAGGTGGATGTTCCTCTTGCTTTTTCTACATTACTAAAAATTGCTGAAGTGATGTGTCCGGAGACTCTCTTTTTTTTTCTGTTAAAAAATCTCTTATGACAACAGACTAAAACAGAAGTATTGCTTGCATTGACTGACACCTGATAGATAAATATACATATATAGTTTTAGAGAAGAAGCATAATAAAAATACCTTAAGACAGGTCTTATATCAGTTGTAAGTTGTCAAAAGAATTTTAATGTCAGTGAAATTGTCAGTTACACCTGCTAAAATGTTTACGCATTGAAAGTTAGTCTCCAGGATAGTGCTTGTATTGCTAACATGCTGTATTTTCCACCAGCGCTCATGGTGATTGGGCAGATTGGTACTGATACCCTTGTCACGGGTTCACCTACATCCGATTAGAGAAGGTTTGGATGTCTTGATGGTGTTAACTAGTCTGTTCCTTTATGTCTACAATAAATACTATACAGCACTTATGTGTCACTGTGTTTAAAACTCTGTGGATTGGCTGTATTTTGCTTCTGGGAGAGTCATGGAGAAGGATTGATGGATGCTCTTCCTCAGGATCTCTTCCTCCACTGCTCTTTCACAGAGAGGGGAGGAAGGGTTCCTGAGAAACAGCAGCCGCAAGGTTTTAGTAGGTCACTTCTGTCCCTAAGTTGGTGTTATATCCTGAAAACAGTGGATAGTGGAATTTAGACCCTCCGTGATTTGCATGGGGCAGCCTCCTTATTTCAGGACTTCTTTCAGGCTCTTCCCCAGAGTTTAACTGATCTCATAACTCTGCTTATGTCGATGTCATCAGCTTCAAGCTTTTCTTCACAACCTTGAGGGCTGTATAATTGCTTTATATTTTAAAAATTAAAGCCTTTCATTTATGCTTGATCATGTGAATCAGGAGCCTAGTATCTATTATGCTGTGCCCTCTTTCTACCTTTATTTGTAGATTACCGTTGGAACTACAGGAACAAATTAGCAATGCAGTAGTGCCAAATATTTCTTAAATCTGATACGTCATACCCTTAAATCTATATATCACGTATATATTTAACTACCTATAGTTAACTAGCTATAAATATTTAAAGGAAAGGCATTAGCCAGATTGTGATATCCTTGCTCAATATTCTAAATGAGTCATATTATGGTGGTTTGGGAGGAGCGTAAATAAAGTACTTTCTGAAAAGTATTTTTCCTTATAAAATTATTGACAGGCATTAAATACTTGGCAAGATACTTTACTTCTTTTTTATAACATTTAAGAAATAGATGGTTGTACCAATAAGATTCAGGTTGTTATTACCATATTATATATGACTGTCATTATTTCATACATTCTTAAATACCTCAATGGTGCTTGGTGATTATTAGAATGTTTACTGTTGAAATAATTTGTTTTACTGTGTGACTTGTAACACAAAAGAATTCCTAAATTATTTTGCACAAACTAAGAACTGTTTGTTTCATCTTTGTTGAAAACTTCTTAATTCTTTGCATTCAGTTCAATTTTGTATACACACACACACACACACACACACACACACACACAAAGATTCAGGCTATGTACAGTTATCAAAATACAATTATTCATTTAGTAATCATTTTATGTAGTGCTAAATCCTACATCAAAAAGATAAGAATTATGTTCTCAAGTACAGAAGATTATGCTAAAGTAATTCTACTTTTTGTATATTCTTCTTTCTGAGTTCTACCTTCTATACAGCATTTTCCATTCACATATTTCTTTTTTAAGATTGTGATGTTCCACTCCTCATTGGATAGAAGAATAGTCTCACTGGCACATAAATCTCTTTTCTGTCCTCCAAATTAACAGTCTTTCTCCAGCATTACTGGAGACAAAAAATGACCATATTTTAATCAAGATGCAGAGTCTTGCTGTGTGGACTTTCAGAACCGTTGGTACAGCCTGGATTCAAAGAATGGTTTTGTTGTGATGGGGATGATATGGAATATCTGTACCAGTTAAATAACACTGTCATGGTATAGTTCTGGAAAGAAGCAGTCTACAGTGTTACTTGAGTAATTAAAATCTTTGATTAGCATTGTGGTAATATAGAGGTTATAGCAAGCTGTAGAAATAAGAAACAATGTAAAGGTTGTTTATGATAATTGATCTTTTTAAAAAATCTGCAAGTTTTGTAAAATTATATACTATGTTCCATTGGCTCATGTCATTTGTATGTAACTTCATCAGTGCAAAGTTGGTCCAAGCAAAACAGGTCAGATCCTTTGTGTGTCCAATGAACAATTGTAGATAATTGTACAGGACACAAAACAATGGAAACTCAGGGCTGTATGGAGAGGAATGTTCTTGAAAGATAAGAGAAGATCTTCAGCTAATGCAGATGTAGAGGCAAAACTCGAGTTCCTGATTTCTGGTCCTGCAGTCCCAATGCTTTCCATATACTGTGAGTTTCTTTTATATACATACATATATATATATATTTAAATTTCTTTGAAATAATTTTTTCTGCTAATTAAGAAAAGGCTCTTTTCTACCAAGAGATTCCTGCCGTTAAATACTGCAGAATTTTATTTTTACTTTCACGAAGCCAAATGAATCTATGGGGACTAAGGGCTCTGATGAGCCTGTCTGCCCTGACACAATACAGTCTAATGGAAGCCATTGCAGTCTATAAAGTCAAGCAGTTTTCTATAAAAAGGAGGGCTTATGTGTATTTTCTTAAAGAATAATGACTAATGTTATGAATGTAACATTATGTATAGGTTCAAAACATTTGATGGTAGCCAAAAGCATTTCATCTGCCATGTTGCAAAATCTTTTTTTTTTTTTGCTGTTTTTGTTATATTGATTTTCCACACTAGATGGCAGTGCATTAGCACTAGTGCATGATAGGGGAATTCATTTAATTTAATTTGTCCGGGGGGGTAAGAAATCCTTCTGTTTCATGTCTCCTTATACATATGTAGCTCAAAGAATTGCAGAGGAGACTGAATTATGATCAGCCACCTATGGATGTGCAAAGGAATATGCAAATTATTTTCCCTCTTCCTTTGTACTAAAGAAAATCCATTCAAGCTGATTGAACCAGGCTTGCATTGGCTGTAGCTGAGATGAACCAGGTCTCTCTGTGCCGTCCCCAAAGAACTGCGTCCGCAGAAACTTCATACAAAGCACTTTATTGAGTTAGAGCTGAGAGTACATCCAAACTCGGAACAGATTGCCTCACAGTTTTGAGCCATATGTTGTCTACACTGAGAAGTCAGAGAGAGATAAATGCAGCCTCTTTCTCTTTCCAAGAAAATCATGTGCTGGAGAGGTGGGGATGGAGAGCTGAGGGAGATGATGGGGAACTCCTAGATATGGCTCTAGCCACACCACCCAATTCACAGAAGGCAGGGGCTGGGAGAACGAAGAGCTGTCTGCTGTAGGAGAAGATCAGGTTTGAGACCATCTAAGGAACCTGAAGGTGTGTAGTGCCTTGAGACCTGATGAGATGCATCTGAGGGTCCTGAGGGAACTGGTGGATTAAGTTCCTAACCACTATCTATCTTATTTGAGAAGTCATGGCAGTCTGGTGAAGTTCCAACTGACTGAAAGAGGGGAATCATAACCCCAATTTTAAAAAGGGAAAAAAGGAAGATCCAGGGAACTACAGGCCAGTCAGTCTCACCTCTGCCTGGCAAGATTGTGGAGCAGGTCCTCCTGGAAACTATGCTCAGGCACATGGAAAACAAAGAGGTGATTGATGACAGCCAACATGGCTTCACTAAGGGCAAATCATGCCTGACAAATTTAGTGGCCTTCTAAGACGGGGTTACAGCATTGGCAGATAAGGGAAGAGCAACTGATGTCATCTACCTGGACTTGTGCAAAGCATTTGACACTGTCCTGCACGACATCCTTGTCTCTAAATTGGAAAGATGTGGATTTGATGGATGGACCGCTCAGTGGATGAGGAATTAGCTGGATGGTTGCACTCAAAGATTTGCAGTCAACAGCTTGATGTCCAGGTGAACACCAGTGATGAGTGGTGTTGCACGGGGTCAATATTGGGACCAGCGCTGTTTAACGTCTTTGTTGGTGACATGGACAGTGGGATTGAGTGCATCCTCAGCAAGTGTGCCAATGACACCAAGCTGTGTGGTGTGGTCAACATGCTGGAGGGAAGGGATGCCATCCAGAGGGACCTTGACAGGCTTCAGAGGTGGGCCCGTGCCAGCCTCATGAAGTTCAGCAAGGCCAAGTGCAAGGTCCTGCACCTGGGTCGGGATGATACCAAGCACAAATACAGGCTGGGCGGAGAATGGATTTAGAGCAGCCCTGAGGAGAAGGACTTGGGCATGTTGGTTGATGTGAAGCTCAACATGAACCAGCAGTGTGCGCTTGCAGCCCAGAAAGCCAACCATATCCTGGGCAGCATCAAAAGATGTGTGGCCAGCAGGTCGAGGGAGGTGATTCTCCCCCTCTGCTCTGCTCTCATGAGACCCCACCCGGAGTGCTGCTTTCAGCTCTGGGGCCCCCAACATAAGAAGGACGTGGACCTGTTGGAGTGGGTCCAGAGGAGGACCATGAGGATGATCAGAGGGCTGGAGCACCTCTCCTATTAAGAAAAGCTGAGAGAGCTGAGGTTGCTCAGCCTGGAGAAGAGAAGGCTCCAGGGAGACCTTAAAGAAGCCTTCCAGTACCTAAAGGGGGCCTACAAGAAAACTGGGGAGGGACTCTTTATCAGGGAGTGTAGTGATAGGACAAGGGGTAATGGTTTTAAACAGAAAGAAGGCAGAGTTAGATTACGTATAAGGAAGAAATTCTTCACTAGGAGGGTGGTGAGGCACTGGAACAGGTTGCCGAGAGAAGTTGTGGATGCCCTATCCCTGAAAGTGTTCAAGGCCAGGTTGGATGGCACTTTGAGCAGCCTGATCTAGTGGGAGGTGTCCCTGCCCATGGCAGGGGGGTTGGGACTAGATGATCTTTAAGGTCCCTTCCAACCCAAACCATTCTATGATTCTATGATTCTATATTGCTGCATTGGAGCTAGAAGGCAGCCAGGGCACATACACGCTCCTATGGGCTGGGATGCACTCCTGGATTGTGTGTTAGGTGAAAGACTGAAAGTTTACTTACTTGAAGTCTTTTCACTGACTGAAAGGTCTGTGAAACTGTGGTGGTGAGCACTGAGGAGAGATCACGATTAGAAACAAATGGGCCCTGGAAGTGTAAATGTGGCAATAGGATGTGAAGTCTAAAAGTGGGAAGCTGGGAGTTGAAATTTAACTTGAAATTAGGATACAATGTTTGAAATTTATGGATTAGGGCCTTAAAAACACAAGGTTATTAAAAAAAAACAAACCAAAAGAAACCCTAACCCACAACTTTTTCTCTCTCATTTTTTGAGTCTCTGGTATTCCTATTTTCAATCTTGTGTTCATACCCGTGAAAGAAAACCTCCACCTAATCCTGTGTAAGGAGGGCATAGAATTTTGAAAAACAGCAAATGTGAATAGACTCTGCAGTTGAAAAGTCACATACATTATCAGGAGAAATTAAATACCTTAAAAGACAAGTAGCAATTGAAAAAAAAAAAGGTCTGACACAGGAATAACTGACTGTATGAAAAAGAGCTGAAAGAAAGAAGGTATATAAGAGACTGAAAAAAGCTATCAGGAAGTCAAGAGTTACCAAAGAAGTAACTTTCTCTATGTAAATTTCCTGAAGAGTCTCTTCGTGGTGGTGATTTGCTCAAAAATAAGATCATTGTTTCAAGTTTCATTCAAACTTACACTTACAGGAGATAAATTCACTGCATTACCTTTGTCTTGCTCACTGGAGTTAAGCATTTTAAAATCAGGAAAGGTTTTGCCTGAGGCTGGGAAGAATACTGCCATGAATGCATTTTCTTAAAGAAAATTTAACTAAAGTCAGTGTCTCCTGGGACCTCAATGCTTGCAGCTTCTGCCTTATTTATTCAGTTTTATTTTTTGCTACATCCCTACTGAATGAGCTGGATAAAAACAAATTGAAATGCAGGAAAACAAATTTTCTCTCACTGGTTTTTACTAGGTCTGCCGCACTAGCTGAAATTTCATTAATACTGCTGGAAGGAAAGCCAAATGAATGTTTGCCTATCTTCTACCATGATGTTCACAGAAACTTTATTTTTTAGCAAAATGTGCTGCTGTTATTTGCTGTCATTTTTTTGCATATCACATAGTATGATAGTCCTGCCTATAATTTATTACATAATTCTGCCAGAAGATGCAGATGGCTCACTGTAAAAATGCAAAGCAAATTGTATTTGACAGTACCACTTAGATGATTCCTTGTTAGTTAGGGAAAGCAACAAATGGTGCGAAGTTGGAACTTGTCAGGAACTTTGTGCTAAAGAGGGAGCCTAATGCTTGGGACGGTTATGTGGGAGGTAGAAGTTGCCAGTTCTTTAAATCAGAGAGAACAAATGACTGAATATAGACTTCCTACCTCTGAATTTTCTGATCATCAGGTCCTCAAGAGAAATACCTACTCTCTTTGCAACAATGTCTTTTTCTTTCTGAATTCAAATAAAAATATCGTGTCTTGAAGGTTTCCATAAAACAGAAACTTGTTTTCCAATTAAGCTTCTTCACATCAGGAGGAGACATGGCACAGAGCTGTTTGAGGAGAATGGTCTGAGGTATCTCGAGAAAAAACTAGTATCTATAAAATCAGTATTTATAAAAATTAGTATTTGTTCATATGAACAGTATTATGCAGAAATTTAAACTGAGGGGAGGGGAGGTTATTGCTGGTTGTTGTTGTTGTTGTTTATGTTCTGTCTTGGTTTTATTTTCTTTCCCAAACATCTCATGGTCAGATGATGAATTGGGATTTTCTCTTTGAGATAGATCTTTGGGAAATCTGAAAAAGGAAGTCAGATGGAGAGTAGGGGAACTCCTTTTGGAGTTTCAGTCTTTTGTTGTGAGTGCACAGTTTCACAGACTGGATGATACACGGTGTCTGGAGATATAGGGTCCTTCTGGGTACCCTCCACTAGAATTTCTTTAATATTAACATAATTGCTTTTTCAGACTCCTCTAACTGATCTGGGTAGTATGCAGATCAAAATTCAGCTAAAAAGAAAGATAAATTATAAACTTTTAATGTAAGCAGCAAAGAAACACAACATCTGTATTTTAAAAATAATTAGAGTCTCATTAAAATCTGGTTATCTCATCAGTAGGTCTGTAGCCATTCTCACTTTTTTTTAGCAATCATGTCCAGCATTTTGGAGAAGCAGCAGAAATCCTCTGTTTGTTCAGGCAAGCCGTGAGCAACTTGCTCTAATAGCAGATTTTTATCTTGCTCAAATGGCAGTTCTGATTAAATCTGAAGAACAAAAGAATGACGGGATTCTTCAAACCACCCAAATGACTTGTCTTTACTCATATCCGTGACTTAATTGTAAACAGTTGGTTTACTTTCAAGAATCAGGCTTTGCAAGCAGAAGGAATACTCTTGTTTGTTAAATTTGCACACCCATAATCCAAACTTTATTTCCTCAAAAAGGCAATGTGCTCTTCCGGATTATTTTCTTGGGTTTACTGTGGCTATGTTTTTGAAAAAGAAAACAAAATGTCGAGAATGTCGAGCCTATCCAGTTTTGATAATCTGGCATTCATGAAGAAAATATTCAAGATGATTATGGGTTTCTACTACTGCTTTCCCTCCCCAATATTTTGCTTGCCTCCTCCTGGATCTGAAATGTCACTTTCATATGGAGTTAATACTTTTGCTAAATTCAGGTTAGCATTCCTTGTTACGTCTTTTGTGCTGTCCAATCGCTTACCAGTCAAGTTTTGCAGATTACACTTGAATTACTCGAAACATCATCTGGGAGATATCCTTCCGACTCATTGGACTTGAGAAAAGCATCCTATCATAAATTCAGTTTTGAATGGCTTTTCTTGTCATAGATACTCCTGCAAAACATTCATTATGCACTCCTATTATCCTCCTAATTTCTGCCTTTTTCTTCCTTAATTGAACCTACATAGCTTTTTTCTGTGTTTGCCATCATCTTCCTCTTTAGAGGCTTATAAATAAGTTTATTGTTCTTTTGACTGTGATACCATTTTTCTTTTGTTTTGATTTTTGTATGCATTTTTAATTCCTTTTTGCTGTTAATATTATTTTTTCCACCACTGTTTTGTTCTTGTTCTTTTTTTCTTTCATTACCTTTTTTTTTGTTTGTTTGTTTGTTTCTTTTAATTTAAAAGTCTCCATTGCCTTATACAATTGCTTCTAAATGGAAGATGTTCTACCAGCAGTTGAAGAATTTGTACTCAGAGGTTTTTAACAGACAGTCCACTCTATCTCATTTTATGATTTATTCTGTTTCTGGCAAAGTTAAAACCTTTAAAAGACAGCAACTTTGGTTCTTTCTTAATTGTCTTTGTTTTCTCATCTCTGTCCTGCCAGACGTACGGAAACAACTGGTTCCCTTGTTTCCATTCCTTAACTGTTATCTCCTATGGTCACATTCTGTTCCACAGCAGTGTAAGTTAAGCTGCTAAGATATTAGAGATAAAGAGGTTTGTATTTTCTTTGTAAAAGTCATACTTCCTTATTTTTTATTTCAATCCATATTTTAAAATAGAGACTGAAATACATAATGTCACTGTTTAATGCTTTCTTATTTTTATTCCTTCATGAGTAGCATTCTGCAACATGCTCCAAGTTCTACGCTTCCATTCACTACTTTTAGTTTCTGCTTAAGATTCAAATCCTCAGTCCAGCTGAAAAGCCACGTTGTGGCTGTATTTCTTAATAGAGACAAAAAAAAAAAAAAGCTGCTAAGATATTAGAGTCTGTGTTTTTCTCCGTGTTTTTGTTTGTTGCAGTTGAAGTTTCAGCGAAGGTAGTGAGGTAGATTTATGTCCTTCCCAGTTGGAGGTAATAACTTCTAAAGCTGAAATAAAATAATTTATGTGCTAATATTATGATGTAATTACGTAATGAATATTCTTCTTTGAAGAATTCTGTAAGAAATTAAAGTGGATATTATGGAAAATAATATTCTCAACAAAGACGACAAGAGAATCACAAAGCATTAAAATTCAAGAGGAATTGTTTGAGGGGAGAAGGAAGATCATATTCAATCACACCATATCTTAAGAAGTCAGCAACAAAAGACAGCATATTTATCTGGAATGATCTCAGTGCTATATCCAGACAGGAGGCAAAAACAGAACTGGCATTTTAATTTAAATATCCAAAATTGCTGGTCCTGAGGATCCGAGGTATCACTGTTAAAATTATTCTTTCTCTTAATTCAGCATTGCAGTACTGACAGCTTTCAGTCTGGGATGCTACACTGGAGGCTCACCAGACTGTTGGAAATGGCTGCCCACCACTGGTCCTTCACTTCTGACATCCAGAGAGGGCATCTTGTGCCAGTGCTGCTTTTCCTTGGTTTAGGAAAACCAAGTTGGTCACAGCAGGAAGGGAGCTGAGATGCTTCTTAAGGAAGAGCAGACATAGGAAACTGAGAACAAGGACAAAAGCAGTTGAGAGAAACCTTTTCCATTTTCTTTTCTAAGTGGCTAAGTACAGTTTATTTAATCAACCAGTAATACAAACCCCAGAACATGTTGTGTTCATGTGTGTGTTCCTCTTGGACTTCGTGGACATGCCTAATATGTTACCATTTGTGTTCTTAGTGTACTTGCTATACTATTTGACATTTAAAGTATCAGTTGAATTAAATTTTGCAAAATAGAACATCTACCCTAAAACCTTCAATCCGTACCTTTTAGTATTAATTGCTATTTATTTACACTGTCAGACAAACCAACTGAAAATCTCTCAGAACAGCTCCATATGACGCAATGAAGAAAGAGCAAAAATTTTAATTTCCCCATGTTATTTCAAAGCCACATCATGTTTTTCCATCCATTTGTAAATCATATATACTATTCCTCCTTTCTGTTTGCATTTTTTAAATCACTGGGGAGTGGTGGGATTGTTAATTTTTTATTGAAGTGTTTGCCAGAAAATCTTTAGGCAGAGGTTGCTGAATCACTGGTCTGGTCAGCTTCACCCTGTGTTTGTAATTCTCCTTTTCCTGGCTGGAGGGTGGGATTTGTTTCTGAGTGTGACGATTTTTGTCAAAGGAAATAAGAAATTTTACCTCACTCCTCCTTTCAGCTTACAAAAGATTTTAAGGACTTATAAGAACTTTAAAGTAAGATTTTTTAGCAAATGGAAATGGACCGTCTGAAAAGAAAAAGAAAAAAAAAGACCTGCTTATTAGGTTTCCATAGTAATGTGTATAGAACATTTGCAAAAGCTTGATTTTATGGTATAGTTCTGTTGTACGGTATGAACAGATCAGTTTGGCGTCATGAGTTATGCTTTGCATTTCGCTGGGTTCTGGCTTGTACTGGCAATATGAACAGCAATCAGCATGACGTGCGGAGGAAGGCAGAAGTGTTCAGTGGCAATCTGTGTAGACAATTTAACTTCTCATTGTCATGAAAGTTTTATTCATCTGCTATATTTGTAGGACGGAAGAGCTTAGGGAAGATAGCTGCAGCCTTTAGCTTCATTTTGTTACAGAACTTTTATGAAAAAACATATAGTAATATGTAAAGCTTGAAATCCTGTTTCTTTTCCTGAAGTATTAGTGTTGCGTGCCTTTGTGTTTCAAAATTGCCAAAATATCTTGCCTGTTTTGTAACATACGGATACACCTCATTTCTGTTCTATTCTCTGAAATGCAATACCTGTGTGGCAAATGTTATTCCTGTAAATGCTGCAGTGGGCCCCAAAATTACAAATTCTTAATGCTTAAGTGGTTCTGCTGAGGAAGAGTATGAAGGATTGTATCCAGCTAAGGTCCAATGAGGAGTTGGTTACAATCTGATGCATTTTACATAGTTTAAAACATATGTAAATTAATAGAATACAGTAATAATTTTATTTCTTTGAGCTAAAATACAATTGATAACAATTATTATGCCATGGTCTGCAGAAATTAGAGATTCTCAGTTCTTCCTAATGCAGCTGTGTGGGAGTTGAATGACAGCACCTTTATTTCCTCTGCTTACAGAGTCAGTCTTCCTTCCCGCAGGTCTCTTAGTAGTCACACTGAGAAGTGAACCTAAATTTTTGCATGTAATCCAGTGTCTCCTTTTGTGAGAAAGGTAAGGTAACCCAAATCTCATCAATAAAGAACAAAATATAATTAGAAATCAAATATCACTAGATGAGGTGAATTATCTGCTCTCTCAATCTTCATGTAGGAATACATTCTGTATTTTAAAGCAGAGGATAAAGATAAAACAATATATTTCCTCCAGTAACCTCCTGGGACATCAACAGCTTTGTTGCACTCTTTATACAACTTTCAGCTGCACTGGTTGGTTTGTAGGAAAGTAGGACATAAGCCTGGGAGTGACATTGCAGATGCTCAGGTCCAGCCCCCTGCCTCAATCAGTAAACGTACATAGTCCTGTTAATATGTCTATGTCAATTTAAAACCTACCACTTTGTCCACTGTCACTACTTTTGTTGGCTAGAAGCCAACTTAAAATGTCCAGCCTTAGCTCTAGCCAGAGTCAATTTATTCTTTTTGTGATTTGCTGTTATTTGCTTTTAGTTTACTTAGGTCTCCTGGTTCCATCGTAAGGAACAATTGTGGTTTTTTTTCTGTGTATTGGTTTGCTAGCATGAACAAGATATGATTTTATTGTGTGCTGTTATTTGGTAGGGTTACTATTCCTCTGATCTTCCCAGTAACTTTATTTTGTGCATCTGAGCCTCTTAACTGTACATTTTCTGGGGAAAAAAAAAAAAAAAAAAGATTGTTAGAATTGTATAGAGTACATCAAATGAAATTTTATCATTATTGTGGCATTTACAGGTTTTGGAATATTATTTTTTTTTTCCGCAAAGCCATATCAAACAGACATTAGTTTACTAGATTAAGATAGTCATATCTTTCTCTTCCTTTGTTTTCTCCAACTGAGAAAATTCTTGCCATTAGTCTAGCAGTCAGTTCATGTGATAGTATTATTTTTCACCCCATTGCATTTTGTCCTACATCAATTCTTCTTTTATGATATTCTGATTTTAGCTTATTGACTTGTCTGAACTCTATATTTGGAGGAGGGATCTGCTTGATGTTTTTCTGTTTGTTTGATTTTTTTTTCTTTTTTTCTTTTTCTTTTTTTCTTTGTCCATAAGCTCCTGTGCCTTTTTGCAACCATGTTGCAACCACCCTGCAGGCATCACCTGCATCCTGCATCAACGTAGAGATGCAGGATGCTCCTTTTGTTGTCCAGGTACTTTTTCATATTGCTTTGGATCTAGTCCTGTTTCTTGTACCCTTCAGATGCTTCAACAGTCAGTCATCATAGGCTTCTTGGCATTATTTTTATAAAAAACAAAACAAAACAACAACAGAAAAACAGACATTTTTTAAATATAGGTAATATATAGGGAATATAGCAATAACTTTTGGACACCTGTTATATATAGCTAATCTCAACAGCTGCTAAGGTTTCAGTAAGAGTTTTGGGAGAAAGGGTTCTATAAAAGGCAACACATAATCACTGACTAGGTGTTTTGTTGTTGTTGTTGTGTGGCAGAACATTAATGCACTGCTTTCTGTGGTGTGTTTGTACCATCAGCAGATAATACTGACAGGCAGGACAGCTGACATTCAATTAATCTCACTTTATGTAGAATTAAATGCAACTGTTGATAAGACTGGCTGACTGTGGGATTTCAGAACTTTCTTTTTGGCTGTTCTGGTGCATGAAAATAAGCTGTTGAGCACTCTGTAGCTATAAAATCTCCTTGCTCCTTGCAGTTTACAAGCAATGTAGAAGGTGCTTTTAAAATTCTGAATACTATATAACAAAAGTCCTCACAACATGACTGTCATAATGAAGTGTTATTAAACACCAGAGACAAAGTCAACAGTTTTCAAATTTTCTCTGCAAAGTTTGTTTTTCCTTGGGAAACTTCTGGCTTTCCATTTTTGAGTTTTTCAATGCACTAAACCCTGATCTTGTCTGTCAGGTGTTAATAGGAGATGAAGAGCTGTGATGAATGCCAAAATAAGATATGGTTAAAATTGGGCTTAGAATGATGAAAGAACAGCAAAACATTTAGCAGCATTTGTCACAACTTGCTAATGGAAAATATCTACTTATGAAAATCTCATGATAAGTACAGTTTATTATTTTTCCAAGAAAAATTCTTGGTTATGCAAGTAGCAATAATCTGGAAATTGAACAGAGTAGCCTACTGCACTTCTGCATTGCATTTGATTTCAGTCTGTTGCAAAATGATGTGCATTGTCATAAAGAAAACCGCTGATCTTCTTGTGGATTAAAAGGTGTAGATATGTTCTGTTAGCATTGGTGATGTTCAAAAATAAATAGCCATGTCAGACTTCTCACCCTTTCCAATTCAAAATAGCATTATTTCTTGCATTTTAAAAATACAGAAAGTGCTTAAGATTATTACTGATGCATTTTAAAGAGGATTTAAAAAAAAAAAAAAAGTTGGTTATCTCTGAGACCATAATATCTCATGCTGGTTGACTTAGAATCTCCTAAACTGAACTCATACACAAGCATTTCCCCGAGTCTGGCTTTTCAATTTTTATATGCTTATTTGTGTATTACTAACAAGTGTGTTGAAACTAAGAATCTTGCATCATACCATTACACATGGCTTGAAATTTTTTAACATTTATGCTTTATGTGATTTAATATTTGTTGCTCCATGAATTGTTTTGTCTTTTAATTTAATATAAAATTACTTCAGTTATATCTTGAACTCTACCTAGTCCTCTTACTTGAAGCTAAAGATGCCCATTAGAAAGGAATGCTATATTTCAAAAAAAAATTGAGCAACAAATTTGATACCTACTGTGAGTGTTCAGAGAACTGCTCCCAACTGTGATATTAATATTGCATTGTTTATCAGGAAGGTAACTTGCTGAGTTATTTCAAGTTAAAGGCCAGGGTTATCTCCTACTGGGATAATAGCAGCATATTTCTCTGTACAAAAGTATTGGTCTAATTACGTTTTTTTAACTGTGCTACTGAACTGCGGTGGCCATACAGATACATACATTAAGGTTAAAATGACTTTACATTGTACATTCAGCACTGAATTATCCTGTCCTTAAAATATATTTTTAAATTTTTAAACAGTAGGTTGTTGCCTAATGCGTTCTTGTTTTTGAATTTTATTATTACTGAACTTTAATATAGAGATTCAGGAAAATTAGCTGCATAGAATTCTTAAACATTTGAATGTTTTAAAAGCCAAATCTGTTTTTTTTTGTATTAAAAAATAGTATTAACTGTATGATTTATTAAATATTAGTAATTTTAAGGGGAAGTTACAAATTTAGCATGTGTCAGTGAAAAGAACATACTAGGTTGTAATCTCAAAATTCTATGTCTTGTACAAGTAAATACAAAATAACATTAGCATGATATTCAGTCAACTAGTCAGTAAATTCAGCAGCACCCTTCAGTCATATTATGTATTTGGTAGCTGTTTCCACAGTTTGTACTAAAAATGTTTCTAGATCTTTTAACTGAAGCTAGACAAATAGGCTCCAGCATATTGTTTAGGACAAGCCAGAGACAATGGCAGTGTAAGATTATGAGGAGGTATAACCGCAATTAGTCTTATTTCCCTCAGTGAGCATTCAGTAGTAATATTTTAAACTTTTATAGTCCCTCACACCTGAAGATTTTAGTGAACTTTAAACATGTGATTTATTGCTCCCGTCATCTCTAGGACGTATGGGATTACGATTTCCTTTAAATATAGTGTAAGGCAATCAGAGAAGTTAATATGAATCTGCAAGGCATTTATTAGGGCTGCACTAAGCGTGTGAGTAACTATAATTGCAGTGTATTGCAGAATTAAAACTGAAGTGAGGAATTACATGAATAAATGTGTTTGAACTAGGAAGAAAAGGAGAGTGGAAAGAAAATACATTCAGTCAATTCAGTGCAAACTACTTCTCCATCCTGTCTATGTAAAAAATTAATAACTAATAGTAGCAAAATGGTAGGCTAAAGCAATATCCATAAGACTGGGTGAAAGTTTGTTATGAGAAATGTTATCTTAGTCTTTAAATTGAATAAGTAGCTAATACACTAAAGATCTGAACAGTTAAACCCTGTTCAGGACACAATATATTGCAAGGGAAAACTTCCGTTCATTTGCTGTAGCCATAGTTATAGGTGACACATTTAACAAATGGACTCAGCTCATCCAGGAATGGTCGACTCTTGATTATCCATGGATGCATTACTCAGTTTCAGGGTTAAATGTGCTGCTGATGCAGAGACACTGGAGCTGGCTCTGCCTGAGCTGGTTTCATTGCAGGAGGAGCACAGCAATGCTCATGCTGAACGTACAATATGTTCTTAACAGCTTGGTGGGTGCCACCCTGGGGATGTCCATGCTCCACGCTCATCTGTAACCACCTTGCTGTGTGCTCTTGGGGCCTAATTTTACATATATCTTGTATTCTATGTGGTTTTGAGTCACTTAGGTTATCCAATGCCTTCAGAGTCTGAGTATAATCAAGAGCTGATTGTTGCCTGCTGTTTCCTCTTTACGTTTTTTATGTACCAATTTGCTGGGAAACTATATTAAAAATAGGATTAAAATTAAAAATGCTAATGTTAAAGTTATAACTTGCACGTGACTTCAAAATTAGGCGTACTGCTGTGTCTTAGTAATAGGATTCATTATCTCTTCTGGTGGCAAAAAGGCATTCTTACTACTGACTCAGACATTTTGCTTGCCTTGGGTTTTTGGTGCAAACTGAATTTAAACCATTCCTGCAATGTAATTCTTCTGCAGAAAATTGATAAGACAGTCCACTTCAGAACTTTGTGTGGAGTAGATGCACTTCAGAATAAATAGGAAGTAGCAAGAGATTTAAATTTCACACAGTTTTATTTCAGATCTCTTTCACAACAAGTATTTGTTTCTTTCTGAAAATATCTTTCTGATATTTTCATTTCTACATTCAGAATTTTAAAGTTCTCGTTGGTTGTTTTGAATGCTTTATCATAACATGCCATGAGTTTTAGAGTGGCAAGTATACACGTATGTTCACATATGTAATTTTTGGCTGTGAAACAATATTTTTATTTTAACAGAAGGCATCGTTGGCACTGTCAGGGCCATTGATTCTCAACCACAAACCTGGATCTGTATCTCATGAGTTGCCTATTTGTGGACTGTATTAGACACCATTGTTTGGGAATAGTAGAATGGGAATCCACTTAAAATGTTGCTTTTAAATTAAATAAAATTGTAAATTTTACTAGTGATAAGAAGTTTGTGATTTTTTTTTTTTTTGGACAAAATTACATTTTAAGTGCTTAGCCCAGCCATTTATATTGCGTTATATTCCAAGATGTAAGAGAGAATCAAACTTCTGTTTTGGGTAAAAAGCTTTACACTTTTTGGTTACTTCCACAATAGTGTATTGTGTGTTAAAGCACTCTGCTGTGGAATCTTTCAGATTCTCTCCCTGAGCTGTCTGTAATTGAATTCTTGGTCGATCAATGGCATTTCCTCTGTAATCATAAGATACCATTTGTTTCATCAACATCATCAACTGCCTTACAGAGAAATATGACAGTGTAATATTACACTCAGTGAAATTATGTGAAGTAGGTATCTGAAAGGTTAAAATCTACATTTTCACGTCTCTGTCAGGGACTATCTCAGTAAGAGGAAAAAAAAGAAAAGACAAGGGCTTTGAATAACAATCTTTTCCTCTGGCCTTTAGTTCCACATAATATACTAAAATGATAGATGCTGTTAAAATAACAAATTTTTCTTTGAAAGATTTCCAACTTACTCATCTAATATGTTGTATCAGGCTCCTGTTGAAATGGAAATAAGCTGGTATCAGTATTTTTGCCTATTAGTCCACCTGTGTATGTCCCTCTGGACTTGGCTATAATGTGCAAGCTGGTCGTTTTGTTACAAGGCCAGGACATTTTCTTATTAATATAACTGTGCTTGCAATATATTCCCAAAGGCTTTGAAGAGCCTTCTTCTGTGTCTTTGAGCCAAATGGAAAATGTAAGACTTTCACAAAAATTTCAAAAGCTTTGATGTTGCTAGTAAAGACCATAGGTAGCATTTGTTTTTGGAACATATGGTAATGAAGATAAGAGTGTGTTTCATATTTAAATCTTTATTTTTCAGGATTTCTCATTACCAGCACACAACCACCAGTAAAATCAGTATAGCTTCTCCTTTTAAAGTGAACTATTTTTCTTCAATTTCCTAGACACTTTCATCATAATGTTTAGCAAATGGTTATGTATCAAAGAAGAATGGAGGGAGGTTATATTTATATATATATATGTATATGTATACACCAATTTCTGTTAGGAAGGCGCTTAACTGGTAACTCACACATACATCAACTCAGATTTTTGACTTCTGACTCTGCCTCACAGCAGAATGTTTTGCATGTCCTTCCCATGCTACTACAGGTTTTTGCAGTTGTGACCTATTTTCACACTTGTTTCAAGCAGCTTTTGTACAATTAATAAACTAACTGTTCATTTGAGCTGTGTGTTCATGAAGATTGACTCTTACTGAGTAGGTCTCAGTGAATCATTGTCTTTTCCAACTGGTAAACTTCCTTTCAGCTTTGTATTGAATCTGTGTTGCGAGACTCCCTCTGTGTTGATTTTTGAGAAGGTTTAAGTTGCTTCACTCTGATGACACTGATACAGGAAATTTGGTGTCTAAGATGCAATTAAACACCTCACCAAAACTAAGTGCCTACATTTGATCATTATGCAGCTGCTTCAGACCGGATGGGCTAATTTCACTATACGCACAATGTACTTGAGAGACCTAGGCATCCATCTTGAGTAGTACCTCTTCTTTTAGGCTCACCAAGATGTGTAAGCAGCTATAAGCTGGTGAAGTGTGCACAAAATACATGGAAAGCAGAGATGCAGCCTTCTGTCACAGCAGCAAAGTGGTGACAATCAGACCGTATTCTTTCTGATCAGCTTCACCTCATGGATTCTGCCCCAGTGTATGGGTGAGCTCCACACCATGAAAGTGTCACCAGAAATGTACAAGGCATGGATGAGCTGACAGGAATAGGAGTAGAGCAGAGGAAGAGGAGGGAGAAGGCAAGGGGTGGAAAAAGAGCGCTGGGAGTCCCTGCAATACAGTCCTCGCTTTTTCTTTCTCCAGTATTTAGAAGCAGCCCAAGTAAAATCCTTAGAGCTATATGTCCTATCAAAAGTTTCCATCAATAACAACCCTTCCAAACAATGACTTTTGTCTTATGTTTTGGGTCCATCTTTCTTGCACTCCCGTTCAATACTTGTATCTTCACCTTTAGCTACAAGTCCTTGAGCCTGCTACATGGTTCTGCACGGGCATCTTGATTTGCTATGAAGTGTGTCGCTTTTGTTTACTTATTCCTGCAGTGATCTCCTGCCTGCCAACAGCTGGTGAAGAGGCATGCATTAAACTCTACTCATCCCTCCTGGCTCTGAAACTACATGGGGCTGAAACGTGTCTCTCTCTTATCACAGTACATTTTGGCAGAGTCACTTTACCGAAAGAACAAGTGGGTGGAAATTGGAATAGGTGGCATACTATCCTCTGCCCTAAGTATTCCCATGCTCAACACCATAAGCACAGAAGAAGAATATAAATCATCTGGACAGACTTTGCTTCCTCTAAGCCGGATTATGTGAAATAACCACAAATTTTGCTCTTTCACTGTCTTCTAGAATTTTTGTGCTGTGCTCCCAGATTTTTTGAAACCCCTAGTGTAGAAGTTGACAGATTTCGTGCAGTAGTGTGAGCAAAACCTCCCCATCTCTCCTATCTTAGACCCTTGGCCATTGATGACAGGAGTGGCTCCACAGGTTTGTAGGGCTGCTTTACTAGGGCAACTTGGTGATTAACCCACTTGCAGTGAAGCTCAAACATCTGCACAGGGCAACTCCATGTATAGCCAGCTCTACAGCTGTATGATTGCTCACAGCATACAAAACTACAGCATATCATTATGTATATATAGGTATGTATAACTTCCTTTTCCTGTCTCTACTGCCTGGTCTATCTAGGAGGTTACTGGGGCAATTCTTAAGTCCAGTTTAACCTCTTCTATTTATATCTTTATTATCTGTCTACGTGCTGTCAACTTTCATCCTATCCACCAGAACTCCTCATACATAAACATACTCCTCCTTGTGTGAAATACCCATCCATACAACATAGACTCACAGGATGTATCTGCAATTCTTCTACCTTGCTCAACTGGGCACATTTCCTGCAAGACTGCAACTCCCCATGTACCCCAAGCACAACAGCAGTGTGTCTCTCTTAAGGAACAGTGCCAGGGAGTAAGGAGTGTCCGGATGTCAGTTGGGATGGTCAGTGTTGGAATAAAATCTCATATATTCAACAGAGACACAGGCAGAGGCTGTGCTGTAGCATTGCTGGTCAGAGATTGTCCTTGTCCAGCTATGGAAATGACCTACTGCAGGGTGAGGGATCTGATAAGCTGCTGTGGTTTAACCTGGCGGGCAGCTCAGCACCACCCAGCGGCTTGCTCACTCTCCGCAGGTGGGATGGGGGAGAGAATCAGAAAGGTAAAAGTGGGAGAACTCATGGGTTGAGATAAGGACAGTTTACTAGGTAAAGCAAAAGCCCCTCATGCAAGCAAAGCAAAACAAGGAATTCATTCACTGCTTCCCATGGGCAGGCAGGTGTTCAGCCACGTCCAGGAAAGCAGGGCTCATCACGCGTAATGGTTACTTGGGAAGACAAACGCTGTCACTCTGAACGTCCTCCCCCTTCCTCCTTCTTTACCCCAGCTTTTATTGCTGAGCATGACTCCAGAAGGTATGGAATATCCCTTTGGAGAGTCTGGGTCAGCTGTCCTGGTTCTGTCCCCTGCCCAGCTTCTGGTGCACCCCCAGCCTCCACTGGCAGGGCAGCACGAGAAGCAGAAAGGTCCTTGGCTCTATGTGAGCACTGCTTTGCAACAACTAAAACATCGGTGTGTTATCACCACTATTTTCATCAAAATGTGAAGCGCAGCATCGTACAAGCCTCTATGAAGAAAATTAACTCTATCCCAGCCAAAACCATGACACATGCCTTGTCGGTCCGTCTCCCTCAGTTCTCTATAAGACACTCTCAACTGCCTGCATCATTTATTCACCCTGATAATTTAATTGGAGATAATGATAGCTTAAATGAGTTCATTTCTTGTCAAAGTCCTCAAATTCATTAGAAATTCAGGTCCATTGCTGCATATGACAAGACCTGGTAACTCATTAGTCACACCTGACAAAAAGCAGAAACTGCTACAGTAGGTGTTTCTGATCTTGACTAATTTCAAGTAAGAGTTTGTCACAGGCTGGAGGTTCTTTTCTAAAAAGCTCAGGGGCCTCAACACACATTCGAAACAACAGCTTCTTGGATGGCATCTGGCAAGTCACACAAAATAATCCGTCTAGTGATACACTCATTTATCACTTCCTTCTGGATATGCTTTCAAACAGAATTTTTTGGATATGCTGCAATGTGGTTAAGATGGCTCAATGGTCTTATTCAAGAATAGCAATAGGATTTTTCCCTTCTGAATCTTTTTTTCAGATTTTTTTTCCTCTTAATGTTCAGGAAGAATATGTTCTGGTGGTGGATCTGCGGCAGTCATTTCTATAACTTGGCTGTCCTGAAAAAGTGGGCCAGGGATGGAACCAGACTTGCTACAGGTGGAAAGGCAGGATCTGGCAGCATGTCGCAGTGGTACATCACAAACATGATGATGAAGTAACACACAGATGAAACACAGACTTCACAACAGATAGTTGAAGGAATGGCCGACATTGCAGAGTGCAGTGGTTCATCAGAGCTCAACAGTGGGGGCAGCCGTGCCCTCATCAGTTTGCTGAATTTGTGGAACTGAAATGCCCAGTCAATGACAGATGACATAGGCAGAAAAGTAACTGGCTATGATATCATCTTATGCCTTGTTCTTCAGCCCTGCAGGCACCGTAAGCGAGTATAATGGCAAACATGGGCAGTTGAAAGAACAGCATGTTCTTACTTGGGAAAAATCTCTCATGTTTCAAAATTATTCTCTAATTCAGAGAATTCTGAAACTAAATCCCATGATGCAAATGCACTTACATTGAGTTCCTCAATGCATCCCAGCTGTGCTGATCTAATTTACAGGCAAGCACGTTATTTCAGTGACTGCAGCAGCCCTTTACACTGAATGCTTGCTGCTTGTGCTCAGGGCCACTGCTTCCTTCCCTGAGGAGCAATGCCACACTCATGCTGGTTGTGTTCATTCCTCAGCAGGGTTTCACCCTTCATGTCATAGTGCTGGACTGGTGTTTGGGGAGTGGGACATATGTGGCTGAAGAAGCAAAAAGCAAGAAAATGTAACTTTTTATGGTTAATAACATGAACAAACCACTCCAGATGCATCTTCATAGGGAGGAACTGTGCGTGACATTATTTCCTCTTAGGCAAGAAACAATATTCTGCATATATAGCAGTGGCATGAATATTCATACTTCAAATAACTTCAGTGTCCTTTTACACATACATCACATTTTTTTGCCCTCTGCTCTTATTTTCCTGTCTATGTAGGAGTCTGCTGCCTTCTTCAGGGAGAAAATCAGCAAGTCCAATGTTACTGACCACTGCTTCTATTGCCTCTTTCTTTGCATTTATGAGTACCAGGGTTTCTCTTTACCTTTGCTTCTTTAGTCCTTGCATCTCTTCAAGGACCCATCAACAGCCTGACATGGAAAACTCTAACTTTGACTGTTATAACGTTGTCCTTTTCATTGATGACTTATCCTGTTGCCAGCTAGCAGCATGTCTGCTTTTATCCATATGTTTTTTCTTGACGGGCACAGAAAATGCAAACTGTTGGCAAAAGATATATTTGCTGCTTACTAATTGCCTTCAGTAATACTTTGAAGCTTTTCTTTTTTTTTTTTTTTAATTCATGCAAAAAAAAAAATAGTGCTATTAATATTACTGATACTGCTTTTTTTAAAAAATGCTTTGCTAACAACACCAGCAGGTCATTACTATGTCTGGGCACGTGCTCTACATTAAAAAATAATACTGTTAATTTAAAAGCCATGCAAAATATAGCTAAGATAGTAGACTACAATGCCATAAATATATCACCAACAATGATCCATAGTAAAGTACATAACTGTCAAGGCTTCCCACCTGTGTTTGAAAACCACATCTTGTTCCTAAGTAACTTTCTGGAAGATTTTAGGTGTGCTTTGTTGAATTGTTGCTACAGAAAGCTGATTATTCTACCTGGATATTATGTAGTCACGGCTGTTTGGAAATGCTCTGTTTGGAAATGCTGTTTTGGAAATAAACCCAATAGCTTTTTTTGTCTTAGAAGACTGAAAAATTTAATACACGTGTATGATTTTTCTTGTTTATATACAAAATGACAGTCCTAGTTGGGAATAGCCAATGGTTTCTGTTTCCAAGATGTCTATAATGAATAAAAGGATAGGTCTGAAAAGTCTGAGATTCATGGGGAAATTTGCAAAACATCAAGATGTAGTAATTTAAGTCCACTTGAGAACTAATTTTCCTCATCTGGTTTAGAAAACTGGAATGCCAAGGACATTTAGTTTAGTAGCTTTGGAGGTGAGAAGTAAGCTTTACTGACAACAGTATCACTACCGAGCCAATTTACTAAATTGTTTCAACAACAGTCTGTGTTGTCTTTGTGAACTATATTTATAGAGATTTACTTTTCATTCTGCTTACTCCAATAGTGTATTGTTTTCAGTGCTGGTTGAGCTGTCTTTTTTACTTGTGACCTTTTTGCTGTATCTGTAAGCATTTAAGTACGAACCAACAGAGCAGAGAGAGAAATGGAAAGTACAAAGGAGATAGAAAGTACAAAGCTTTCACAGAATGCCTTTAGGTTCCTAAAGTCTTTCAAGTAGAAAAGTATGATGAAAATTAATTACTTGCTGGTGCTAAAACTTAATTAAGAAATAATAATAATGGATGGCACAATATACAAAATTTAAACAAAAGTTATATTATTAATATCGAAATTTTTAATCATATCCCAGTATTTTTGTTTGTTTGGTTGGTTTAGTTTTGTTTTTTTTTGGTACATGGATATAACTTTAATAATCTGAAATAAATGCTTGCTAGTGAGAATTGATGGGTTTGGTGCTATGATATTGTTGCTTTTATCATGATTCAAATAAGGCCTTCTTCGCTAGTAAGCTTAGGCCACAGAAAGCTAGATATCCTACTTTAATTTGGATTTTAAAAGCCTTTCTGTTCTATACGAGCTTCTCCATACCATGATTTTTGCTAAATACCAGCAATCATTTCTAGACTTCAAAGACATGCTTGTGCCTTGAATGTGCCCATGGTGAATGTCCACATTGTAAATCCTAGGCTACCTTTAAGTATTTAATGTAGGTAAGGTTTAAAGCATCTGTCATTAGCAACGTATTGTTTTTTTATGGTCAAGAGAGACAGAGAGATACCTCCAGAGGATGCTGGAAGGATTGAAGTTGCATGTCTTCTTTAAGCTAATGAGATTACCTCCTTAAGTGTTTATATCATTTCATTTGGGGGTAACTTCATGCTCTCAAGTGTAGAGCTTCATCTGAATAAAATTGAGAAATTATTAATAGATCTTAAATGTGAAACTAATCATAATGCTGTAATACAAAATGAGGTTTTCATCTATTTAGAAGAAATATCATATGGAAGTATCAAAAGGAAGAAGATCTGCGGGTGTACATGTTGCCTTAAGGCTTACGCTTATCGTGGCTGTGCTGTGTCAAACCAAATCTCTGTGTAGTCAGTAGCCACTTTTTTGTGGGTGGAGAGGGTATTTAATCAGAGATATATAGAGAAGGTGAGGGTATTTAGTTAGAGAGAGGCGTGAAGAACAGGTAAGACAAGTCAAATATCAAATACCCAGAAAAGTGTATGGGTACTTGTTGATCCAATACTGATACTTCCTCTATGTATATATAAAGACAGAAAAAATATTTTGGCATTAGTATTTGAAATGTAGATGCTGGCACACCAAAGCAAAGAGATTTCTGGATACTCTTTGGAAAATAATTTTGCAAACCATGCAATTTCCCTAGAATTTAGTGCATCTCACCCAAAAGAAAGTATCTTACTAGTAAAAGGTAGATGATTATGTTGACAAATGCTAAACTACTTATTTTAAAGCCAACATTAAGCTTTACCTACCTAAAACAATTCTAAAGTAACCTTCGTTCACAGATGCTTTGTAAGTTCTTTATGACCTGTTCATTAAATCTTAAAATATGATAATGTTTTATGTTTAATGTAGAGAAAACTTTGAGGCACCAAAGCACATCATGTGGTGTCCTGAAAAGAGCTGAGAAAATAATTCATAATTTAGTTACTGTTTTTTTTTTTTTCTCTCCTTTATGAATACTTCAGATAAAACAGTTTTGAATTATCAGATGTTTTAGGGCTCAGAAATGGGTTAGTTTTAAGTTAAGTTCATAAGTTTTGGTCATTCAATTCATGAACATTTGACATGTTTTGATTGATAGGATATTTTTGTCCCTTAATAGTTACTCTGTACACCACTCTTCTAGTAGAAATGAGAATAAATAATGATTTTCTTTAGATAGTTGTATCTCAGGCTTCAGATGCCTCCAAGATTTCCTGTCTGGATTTCAGAGGTCCATGACCAAGGATATTAAAATTCTTTCACTGGAGAATGCTCATGAAAAATAGAATATATTTGTATAAGTTTATAAACTTAGGACAAGTTCATTATGGAATAAGTGATGCATGAAATGTAAGAGAAGAGAAAAAATTATAGGCAAGCAATAGACACCAGTAGTGGGGAACTATAAATGCTTCTATAGTATTCAGGAGAGATGGGATTTCCACCCTCATGTTTTCTTCGTAGCATGACGGAGAATCCACAGTCTGAGATGTTTACTGTCACACAGCAGTTGCACTGATTAAGGTCTAGCTGGTTGTAGATAAGCATCTGACCTTGAGAATGATAAATAGCCCCTGAGTTCTAAGTAATATTGCTATGTGCTTGAGAGTTTTCAATGGCAATAAGATGGTGAAGGACATTAACATAGTCTGCATACAAAAAAAATCACTTCCCTTTCTGTACTTGATTGTAAAAATATTTGTAAGCTCTCTAGTCTCACATGTATTATTATTTAAAATGCATATATCTTTATTCGGACATACTTAGAAAACTAGGCATATAGTGTTTGTTCCTGTGCAGTGTTTCCACTAGTATTCAGTATTTCTTTCTGCAGTTGGTTACCAATCAGAGATTTATTTCATTTATTTGTTTTGCTCCAAGTGCTCAGGGACAAAGTGGGAAACAATTATTTCTTGCTTCGGCTGTTGAAAATCCCTGACTTCAGGTGCAACCTGTCTGGGCTGGAAGGCTTACCCCAGACCAATAGTTTTGCATTTTGCAGCTGAATGATGATTACAACAATACCTCTTGCAAGTACTGTTTCTAATATAAACTAACCCTAGTGTTCTTAAACATGTGTGATCTTACAACACAATATCCTCTCTGTTACTGGTGATCTGAAATATCAGTAATTTACACACTATTTGTTCCTTATTTGAAGGGCACTCATGTAAGAAATAAACCTATTTTGAAATACCCCAAATGAAGCACATTTTGAAATAGAAGACAAGATAAATGGACAAAATGGCTTGTAAAAAAATTAGCTGTATGAAAAAAATTACGCATGGTTTCCCCTGTCACATTTTAGAAAGCATTTACCAGGGAAAAAATGCATACCTTGGCAATTGGATTCAGCTTGACAAGGTAGCAAATGCAGAGCAGCATAAACCCCAAACAAAATCTACTTTTGAAGTGTTTGAGAGAACCTATTTCCGAAAGCTGTAGAAACTCTTTACGAAATGAAAAACAGTACTGTTAGAAAGGATAAAAAAAATAAGATTTAATACTGGGTAGCAATTTATTATTATTATTATTATTATTAGCTAAAACTGTTAAAAGAGGGTTTCTGAGATGAATGGGACATGGGGAAAAAAAAAAGAGTGGAACTGTCTAAAATATAAAAATGCAATTATTTCTGTTGTAGATACAGGTAAAGATGTTAAGTTACCTTAGTTTAAATAGCCAAAAAAGCTGAAGCAGCTTTTTCTTTCATTAATTCTTGCCACGGTCATGCTTATGAGAGTGTGATGAAGATGGTACTGATGTTTTGTCCCAGCTTGCTGGTTACAGGCAGCTCCTCTGGGACGCTGCATTTCTGTGATGCACCGTAGCCAGGTCTGAGCTGGCTGCTGTGCAAATATAGGAACAGCAGCCTGTAATCAACTACCTGAGACTTCTCTATTCCGTTATTTTGTACTGAGGCCACTTAGTTTCACAGCTGATTTCAATGAATAAAGAAATAAAAACCACACGCAATTAAAGGTTACAGGTTTGGAAATGTCTCTGCAGTTACTATAACAGAGTATTACCCAAATTTCTGTGGTTATATTTATATTATATTTGCCTAACTATTGAAAAATCGGTGTCTCTAAGTATTTATTTCACAAGACCATATGCAACAGCCCCATTTATGACTCGAACTCTGTTGTGCTTCACACCATTTCAGCTTTACACTTTTAAATGTTTTTAATTTGCATGTGCTGCTTTCATATTGGAAGAACAGTGTATTTTTTTTTTATGCAAACCCTTTTGATAAAAAAAGCTATATTGACAGAGATTATTGCGTCATTAAAGAAACATTCAGATGGGAAGGAAACCAGTGCCTTATCCAGCTTGCTTCTGTTTTCAGTTGCTTGTTTTTGTTCTGACTTTGTCTGCTGTCACTAAAAGCATAGCGTTGTCACCATGATTATTCCATACATCTCTTTCCATTTTCTGTAATTTTCAAATTAAAGTACATGAAAACTGTCCTTTTGTAGGATTTCATGACACCTCAATTCTTGCCCCTAGAGCCAAATTCACCATTGTGAATAAGCTTATCTGCCAGTGGTGAGTTGTCTGCCAGAGCCTTTTTATCCGGACTATGTTTCCTAGTTTAATTGCTGTGAGTCAGCAGTAGGAAACTAGAAACATGCTCCATAATGAACGGAAGCTGTCTGTGAATATTGTCTTTCTAAAATACAGTTGAGCCTTTACAAGTGTAAGCTGATTTTTGTGTTTTGTGTTTTAGGGCCAAACTTCCATTCAATTTTTATTTTTTTTTTCACTTTCAGAACTTAAAATTTGGTAGATCATAGCTAGGCCATATTAGTAACCTGTAAATAATCAGCCAAATGATTTTATATTCCCAAATCACTGAGATTTGTAGCCTTCAGCTGTAATTCTGAAAATTCTGAACATTACCATATCCAGCTTTTCCTGTGTGAAGTGTCTGTGCATGTTTTTGGAAATTTTGCCTTGCCCATGTGGTCAGAGTGAGCTTCCAGGAAAAAGTTCCTATTCCAAAAATAATATCAGTGATACAATACTTTATATAAAGGTACATTATTTTATATCACAAGGATTAAGTGGATGTCTTAGACATAATCACAAAGATTTATGCATATTAAAAACTTTAAGCATTTGAGTAATTTTAAGCTTGCACATAAGTCTTCCCAGGGTTACATCATAAAATTTTGATGCTGATTGCCAAATATTTAAACTAAATAATGAAAAAGTATTCTACTTGATAAACTCAGTTTAATGATATGCCACCCCTTGATTTTTTCCATTGCTTAGAGCAAAGACAAAGAAATGTTACCGAGAGGGAGATCTTGGTGCATCGCATTGCTAAACTACCAACAACTGTGCTATGGCTGGGTCTTCCGGTGATTTAGCGTTTCACAGTGCCTTAGTGACAAGTACATGAGGAATCCAATCATTACATTGAAATTATCCTTCCTGCTTTTCCCTATTCTTTTTGTACTTTGCCCTTACTTAATTAATTGGTGTGAAAGACATAGTCAAAGCAGTTAGAATTTTTTTGGTGCGTTTTTACTCTAATTTAAGTCCTGAAAGCTTTACATAATCAGAAGGACAATATGAACAGGTTTTTATATTTGAATCAAATCTGAAGCTTGCAGAAAATGGTTCTTATCAGGTAGTTGTGCTAGGTGTTGAAACAAGGTTTTTAGAAAAAATGTATAAGCAAATGGCAAGACACTGCATGCAGTAACAAGTTGCCTTTTATTTAAGTTGGTCAATTTATCATCTATTATGAAAATCCATAAGCATAGAGATGCCTATTTTGGGACAGTATTGGGTAAGGAATACTTCTGTGGGATTTCTGAGGTGTAACTTTAATATGAGGGTATTGCTGGATGCTCCTTTGTCAGGTTGTTTCAGTCCTTTGTGCTTCATTTTTTTTCCATCTGTAAAGTAGTTGATTACTTTCATGAAATGTTTTGATATCTATTTATAAGACAATGTCTTTAAGCGCCACATAAAATTAATACTTTATTAGTGTAACACTCATGAATGTACAACTATTCATAAAAAAAATGAAATAATATAACATTTTGCCAGCCCCAGATTTTATGAAGTCCTGTGATTTACCAAGAGCCTTGTACCAAATCTCAGTCCTCTTCCTCCTCAAAACTAAGCTCCTGGATTTATTTAATTACCTAGAATTCAAGCTTTTTTTATTATATTTTTAAAAAAGTACTGGCTTTTGTGGATTATAAAGAAAAGATAGACTGGTATACCTCAGTAGGATGAAAGTAAAAAGACAAATCCTATTTCCTTCTTCCTGTCAAGACTTTAAAGTCAATGTTATGATTGTGTTAGGTTTGCCTTTTGATTTTGAATGCTTGGAATTGATATTATTCATTTAAAAATATCTTTTGTCGGTTTAGGCTAGCGGATTTTTGTCCCCTGTAACTAGTCTCACGGAAGAGACAGAACCTAGAAGTTCTCATATTAAGTAAGTCTATCTGTTTAAATATACTAAAATAGCTCCATCATATATGGAGAGTGTACTGAGAATTTAAATATTCCATAATAGTTTCATAATCCAAAATGGGAGTAAATACACTTTTAGAGGGAGAGACACTTTCAGACTGCCAGAACTGACAAGGAGGTATGTTTGGCCATATGTTTCTTTCTGTGGAATCGACAAACTTTGCACTGAGTTGTAAAAAAGGTAGTAGTAATTCAGAGCTGTGTTTTTATTGTTTCCAAAAAAAGTATCTGGTAATTAACCTTTCTGGATGCTACAATTCTGTAGCTTTCAGCTTCCCCCTCCTTTTTTTTTTTGCCAAAGTGATGAGCTGTGAGTGATATCAACTGCCTTGTGCCCCTTGAAAACCTTGATGAAATTGTGCTGAGTTGCTTCAGTGTGTTTGCTCGAATGCAACAGGAGGCAAGTTTTAGCTGCAGGCATCTGTTTTTCCTCCTCTTCCTTTTCTCTCCTCTCCCTTTATGTTTCTTGCTTTCACTCTCTGGGGGGGCAGGGGACTTTAATTGTGGTTTAGTATTTATGCGGAAAGCCAATAGCAGAAACTTCAAGCAGCCTACTCCAAGCTGGAACAGCAAACCCTGCTGTGAAATTTTGCAATTATTACTGACTGAAACTTCTCTGAAAAGCAGCCATATTCATATGACTTCTGCAACTCAGGGGTTTCAGAAAGACCTGTGTGCATGTGAAAACGGACTTGGATATGTTTACTGAGAATAATGGTATAAAAAAAAGGTCTTGAGAAGGAAATCTAAAACTGAAAAAAGGGCATTCCAGAAACCCTACTCAAAATCAAGCTGTTAGACACAGTCCTATAAAAGAGCACGGGGGAGTCTAAATTGTTGTGCGCTCCCATGATGAGTGAAATTTGCAGTAAAAACGTCAAGTTCTGAAGTCAAAGGAAGGTTTTTCCAAAAATAGTATTTGCTTCAATATTCCATTAATGTTGACATATAGCCTCATTTCATTCTAGAGACAGATGTGAAAATAAACCAAAATCTTGAACTGGCACAACGCTAATCCTTACATTNNNGCACAACGCTAATCCTTACATTTTTACCTGAATGAAACCCGATCTCCTTTTCTTGGCAATAATTTACTGCTAGATTCAGTGCTTTGTAATGTGGTTTCATTATATGTGCCCTCTCACTTGAGCTGGGGTTCAGATCAAAGCATTTACTCATTCTCAGTCTGTCCTTGCCTGTCTCAAAATGGGTCCATTTGGCTCTAGTCATCTTAACTGGCTCTCTTGAGCTTCAGTTCCCTGCAAATATACCGCAAATATAAGTTTTTAAGGTGAGTGAAGTCTGAGGCATTAAAAAAAGAAGGCCGGTTTCATTTACTGGCAATTAAGATAAGGTTATTCATGCATGTAATAGATTGCTTTTTTTTTTTTT
>VXAL01011829.1:16000-38761 GCA_013399475.1 Chauna torquata
AACAGGTGTTAAACAATAAGGTATAAGAGTTTCCACAGAAATTAGCTTTATGCAGAACTTGGTTAAAACTAGCAGTGAGTTGTCTAAAGTCATTTTAAGCACTTCAGTAGAGGAGTATTTTAAAGGTAAATGCTCTCAACAGGGTTACTCAGCCACATTTTTTTCTATAACTCTTAATTTCCCTCTCTTGAGTCTCAAACCCTGTGACTTTGCATGAGATTATGTTATGCTATTTTTTCCTCAGCCTTAAAGCAGGCCTTGAGATACAGCACTCTGTCAGCTCTGATTCATCTGACCATGACAAGTGAGTAATCACAGTTCTTGTCATCAGGAGTCCCTGATAGTACTGAAGATGGCCTTCTTCTGTTATCTTAGCAGAGATTAGTGTTGGAGGGAAAAAAAAATATATATATTTTTCCAAATATCTACCACATCCAAAGGTGTGTCCTTTTTGGTAAAGTCTCTAAGGGTGATAGGTAGCTGTCATTGAAATGAGCAGTTTTATCCCCCCCAGGAATTCACAAGCTCAAACATTTGTAGTTTCAAGTGAGACAGTTCAGCTGAAACCTGGCAACATAAAAGTGAAGAACTGTTTTCTGCTCGTTTAGTTGTCTGAATCAGTGTACTGTGGGGTAGGTGAGCATTGATGCTAGGACAAGAGAAGGAATTGGTATTGAGGAGCTGGATGCAGGAAGGGTGGATTAGCCCTTTTGGTGTCAGCTTACTGCTCAGCTTTCCTTGACGCTGCTCTCTGTTCTCTCTTCTCTCTAGGGTCTTTGACTCACTCTTAGCTTTCTACTGTCTGCCTAACCTAACATTGGGACACATTTTTTATTCACTCTTTGCTTTTTTATTTTACAGGTTTGTAGCTAGGCTGTCTGCCTGAAACTAATTGGTAGGTTCATCTGAAAACAGAGTCAGTGCCATGGCTTATAACAATATTGTGAGTGTTTGTTAGAGTGAATCACAGCTTTCTTTCTCTGTTTTTTGCCTTCAGCAGTGATGATTTAACCCACTAAAATTATATATTAAAGATCCTAATAACCATGTTAATATCAAGTATTAATCAATTTTAAGAGAGCAGCCCTGATTTTATCCCAACATTTCACTCTATTAATGTGTATGTATATATATACAAACAAACACTCTTCTAATGAAAGACTCTTACAAAAATGAAATAATATTCTAATATTTGGATAAGTTCTTAAGGAGTCTAAAATTATCTAGGAAAATAATAACTCAGTCACCCACAGTCAAATACCTTTGATTATTTTTAAGAGGAATATGATGTATTCTGTAACACAAAAAGAAGTCATGAAGAGATAAGAAAAATTTCAAATACAAAAAGCCCAAACAAGCTTTATAGCAAAGTCCATTGTTCCAAGTGCTACTGCCAAATAGTGACTCAAAAATTAATTTTTAAAAATTCATTCTATAACAAATCTTTTTCCCTGAGAGTACTTTTCTATGCTCAGATATGTATAGCAAACCAATATGCTTTATATGCATTATATAAATGAGCTACAATTTTTGCTATTGGTGAGTAAATGTTAAGTAAGGTGATGACCAAAGAGTGCAGACATCTCCTCCAGCTGCTCTAGCCAGAGACTGCTCTGCCCATCTGCTGGGGCCCAGCCCGGTG
The DNA here is from genome assembly GCA_013399475.1 of Chauna torquata. Taxonomy (NCBI): domain Eukaryota; kingdom Metazoa; phylum Chordata; class Aves; order Anseriformes; family Anhimidae; genus Chauna; species Chauna torquata. Next base: position 17,643 of record VXAL01011829.1, read on the forward strand.
CCCAGGGACCCAGGGTCTCTGCCCAGGCTGGGGGATGTGGCTGTTGCTTTCCCTTTTACAGATTCATCTGGTAGGAAAGCTGAGCATGTATCCCAGAGCCATAAACACACAGAGACAGGACACTGACAAAACCGGTCACACAGGCTGCTCCAGCTAAGGGCTGTCTTCAACAGCACTTACACAGAACTCATGTAAAACATAGACAGACAGCCAAATCCCCTTCCTCCTCTCTGGATGGTAGAGGCAGGAGTTCACTAGTGCAGTCACACACACACAGAGCACTCTCCAGATTCACAAGCCCACACACATTTGTGGATCCCTCAAGTACCTGGCATAGGCCCTCTGTCTGCCCAGCAGCCGTGCACAGATCCTGGGCCTGACTCCAGTAGCAGGTACCAGTTTTACTTGCACACACACAAGTCTCGCCAGTAGCTGGCACATAGTCCTTCAGCATTCATACACACAGGAGAGTGCAAATATGCAGAGAGAAGAAAAGATTTAATGAGAAAATAGAAGAAGATAGGACAGACTGAGGTTATCAGGCAGACTGAGGTTATCAGGCACAAGGCTCAGCCAGACAAGTGCACTGACCGGTCCCGTTTTACACGTGACTGGCCCTTTTCTACCCTTTTCTACCTATTCCCCCTTTGTTCCTCCTGCTCCCCCTTCCCCCTGCACAGCTTCATGGGTTTGCAGAGCTCTGCAGTTTCTCCGCCCTTCCAGTCCAGAGACCCTTCATTCACAACCTTATCAGCTGCAAGGTTCATCCTTCCTGAAAAAGGAGCGTGTAGTTTGATAGCCCACTAATTAGTGCGACAGGGAGGTTTGCATCTGGTTATTACCTTCTAGTGTAGAAGTCCTCCATCAGATAACCATGCTAGCATAAACATTCCAACATTCTCACATGCTCTCATAAATTAGTGTAACTGACCAGACTTGGTTCCCATCACTGTCTCCCTTTCTTATTATCTCTTATTGCATTGGAAATGGTCCTTGACCAGGTACCCTCAAAGGAGCAGACACTCTCCATCTAATTACCCTTACGCTCCCTGCACATCCCGCCCCCCCAGTAATATCAAAGAAGCTGCACCACTTCTCTCTCTCCCATCAAGCCTTGAATGGGCCTCCTACGGCACCTTCTCCGTGGGCTGCAGACATTGGGTCAGGAGTCTGTCTCCACTGGGGGTTACTTGTGCAAGGTGTAGGGACTGCAGTCCCTGGAAAACCATCACCCCGTCAGAGGTAATACTGCATACGGAGGCACTTAAGGTCAATAACACTTCCTTAAGAACAGTTTGCATACACAAATCCAGTTATTCACATACACAAGTCCAGTTGTTCAGGTGTTTGTTGTTGTTATTGTATTGCTTTGTTTTGTTTTAATAGGTGCATCTCTGTAGGCACCAGGTCAGGGGATGTCTGTGGCCTGGTGGATTCTGCAGTTTTGGTCTTATTCCATTAGGGCTGGGTGATCCATGTCAGTGTTGGCTCTATGCTGGTTGCTGAAGCACTTTGCAGTATTGTAGAAGGTTAAGTTTAATTCTTATTTTTTTGGAATCAGTCTTAGTTTGGCACCATTTGCGGTGTTAGTCCATGTTACAGGCTCAGGCTTCACCAGGACAATTTCCTGAGGTTTAGGGCAATGTTGTGATTACCCCTCCTACAGATTTCCTAATCTAACCCAAAAGTCCCTTCTCATCCTTTTAAAGAACTGCAAAAATCTGGAATTGAAGATGAGCATGTACCTCCTGATTTTCCAATATATTCCCTAACCTTATACATGCTCGTCGTCCCCTCCTCACCCAGTTTGTAGGAGCCATTCATTAGCGCAACAAATGTCTCCACTGTGTTGACAGCAGATAAAGATATGGTTTGCACTGGATCAGCATAAACAGTAGTTGATTATAGGATATTTTGCTAAACAAAGGACACGAGTACGTTGTTTTAAACATTTTTCTCCTTATGCTCCCTCCCAGATAAAGTATTTATGAAGGCAAAGTGTACCATGTAGTTTTAATTTTGAAACAGCCTGGTTTTATAATTTCATTTTAACTGTATTTAAACTCTTTTCCTCTGACCCTGATGTTTCCCAGGTCATATGGGGATCTTGGAAACATTCTACAAGAACAAATTTTAAACAAATATCTTATGAATAATTACTAGTGTTTTATGATTTTCTGGACCCACGCAAAGTCTAAAAGATCGTTTTAATAGTCTATCAGGAATTTAGAACCAGGTCCAATGCTGAATTCTGTTGGAACTACAAAGTAATCTTAAATTATTCCTGTGGGGGCTGATGAAGATTGCAGGTATGCATCAAGGACATTGTCTTTGCAGCTTTACTGACTGCTGAGAGTGTAGCCTTTAAATGTGTCTTGTGCTGTTTTCTTCAGTGCATTTAGAGTAATCATGCCTGCAAGTTCACCTTGCATTTGACAATACCAGGTATACAATCAATATTGGTTGGGAAACTAAGAGGTGGCATTTTCTGAACTTTAAAGGGCCTGGATGACTCCATATTACTTGTGCCTAAATATTTCAGCATATGTCTGCACTCCAGGGTTCAGCATAGAATAAAGTGTCTGAGTTTGCTTTAAAATAGCTTCAGCAGGTGCTTATGGCAATCTAACCATCACAGCATGGAGTTCAGCAGGGGGAAATTTATCCAGCTTTTCAGCAAGCTGTAATTCACAGTACAGACACAGTATTAAATAAAGATTGTTTGGGGTTAACAAAACTATTCCATTTGCTATTTATTAGAAAAATAAATGTAACTCAACTAAAGCTGGTGGGGAAGAACTGAAGTAAATGAATTTTAGAGGATGTTACCCAAAAGACAGAGCAGACTTCACATAGCTTGCAAACACACATCTTCACAAACAAACCCGGTTTTCTAATTCTTCAGAAGGTAACAGCTGACTAGAAGAGATTCAGGAAGCAGAGATGAGGGATATCATCATGTAAGAGTCTGTTCCTTTTGCTGGTTCTGCAAATGGTAACAGACTATAACAGATCTGGTTTGTGACCAGCTTACAACCTGTTACAAACATCAAGAAATAAACACATTCATGAAAAAGTTCCATAATTCTTTTCATCTTCCAGTCTTTGCACACTTACACATGAAAGGATTTTAAATGCACAAAAATATGCATAAAAATTAAGTGCATAAATGCATGGAAAAGTATTGTTATTTCCAATACTGATCTTTTCAGGAAAAAATTTTATATTAGTTTTAATACAACATTGTACAATGAGAGGTCCTATTACATATACTCTACTGTCTTTCTTCCTCAGAATCTAAGAGATTACAAACAGAAGATTACATTAAACTATGTAGCTAAAAACAACTATGGTTGCAAAGTTCAGCATTTGGAATTAGGAAATGACAGAATTACAGTCATGTGCCTAAAATATTGCACCTTTAGTTAGATGAATGCTCTAGAGTTCTTTTATTAAACTTGACATCAGAAAACTTTGTTTCAGGAACAACAATATTACATATTGGACAAACTTAAGACTGAGACATAGTAAATAGAGAATTCAGATGCCCCTGGGAAACACAACCTGATCTTCCTACTTTCTCTAAAAATCCATTGGGTTTATTGCATTTTCCCTTTATATGTTCTGCTAATCAAGGGATCCTCGATGACTCCACTCCAGGGGTGAAATAGCTTGTTTTCTAAGCAGAATTATGTAAGTTGTAACCACTGTCCTTTGAAAACAATTGTTGTCTCTCTTCTGACATGGCAATGGAAGTAAATCTATAGGCAAGAGAAGAGAAATCAAAATTAAAAGAAAGTTTAAAAGATTTTAGAAGAGCTTCAGTTAAGGAATGATATCAGATAATGAAAGCATTTCCTACTAGGCAGGCAGTCACTGGCCAGAGGAGCTGTGGCCCACAGGCTTTGCCTTAGGCCCTTCATGCACTAGATGATTAACTGTCAGGAAATGGCTGACCTAGAGGTCATTATTATTCTTAATATAAAAGGTTTTACATATATCTGAGACTATGAAGGCAAAAAATGCTGAGATGTACATTGTCATAGATGTAGGAAGCTCAAGTTTCATCTCCTTTACACTACTCTTGTGGCACTGTAACTCCACTGACACTTAAAAAGTCGGGTTTGATTTATGTTATTTATGTTTGTTTGTTTGTCAGCATGTGTTTTAACAATTTTTTATTTTATTTTATTTCATTTTATTTTATGATGCTGTAGGGACTCATTAGGATAAAATAATTTGTTAATCTCTTCACACTCTATGCAGGATCATGGCCAAATGTAGTTATACTGAAAAACTCAGTTATACTGAGTTCCATTTGTTTTGAACCACTCATTTGGTTTATTTTTAATATAACCTATAGCAGAAAATTGTAGTTTTATAACAGGTAGCAGTAGATTCATGAACAAATAAGGTTGGTGCTCATATTGAAGTTTACCTGGGCACAATATAAAAGAGAACATCTTAGCCCTGGTTGTTCACTGCTGAATTTCAATGTGATACAACACATGGAAGAAACAAAACATTGGATAAGTATGAAAGAGGTTCAAACCTCATGGCAGCAGTTTGAACTGAATGTGCAACTCTTCTTCATGAAATGAATGACTCTTGACTGGCTTTGTACAGAATCTGAATAGACAATAAGTACTCACTACCATGACAGAGAGGAGGAAACTTGCTGTTCCTTTGTCCTTCTCACTTATTAGAGATATTTCTCTTACTCTCTAATTTTCTCATAAAATTGTTAAATATATGCTCATGGGAAAAAAATAGCAATAATAATTTATTCCCCTGGTGAAAAATAAAGGTAGCAGCCCACTACCATTGTGTGTGTTCTAAGCTTAAATTTAGGAAATTATTCTACTGCTGATCAGAGCATCCTTGCTTTGAGCAGATATAGCCAGCCAGACCAAAATTTTATTCGCCAGATAAACATTAGGTAAAAACAAATCCACTATTGAAGGAGTTGTGACCAATCATCTAATGTTGATTAAAAGCCTCTGAAGAGAAAAGATAGAACTGGTGAAAAATTCTCGTCATCAGACTCACAGTACTCATTAAGGACATGAACCCAACTCACCCAGAAAGATTCTAATGAAACTTAAATTAATGCAACTACATGTAAGTGACATTGTTGACATTGGCATCAGCTAAGACCTAGTATCACTTTAATCAGTGATTCCTTTTTATTAGCCTAAATTATTAAAAAGTAAATAAAAATTAAAAAGTATTTTGGCATTTGAGTTCATACTTTGAGGGGAAGGTGTATCTTAATGCTTTTTGCATTTTCTGGAATACTTTTGCTTCTCCTTCTGAAGAGATTCCATTCCTATTTTTAGGGAGTAGGACTTCTCTATTTTCTATACGTTTTTATTTATGCACCCATAACCATAATGTAGGTAAGTGAAAAGAGATAAACACATTAAATATCTATGTCATACAGTTTGCATTATCTGTGAATTGAATATCACTCCTAGGATAGGTGTTGTGCATGCAAAGATAAAGTGTGAGATTGAAAAATGCTGGACTGTACCCAAGGGACGTTAAACTGATAGAGACATTTATTTTCTACTGTAATTCTTCTGGAATCTGCTTTTCTGAACTTCTTGGAAGTCTGAGAAGAGACTATCTTCAGTTTCTTATAACACATGTCAAAATGTAGCAGTTAGTAATATCTAAGAATCTTGCTGTTATAACTGAAACCTTTTTATGAAGGAGGAGAGACATCTGTAAATCTTTTTGAAAACAAAACCTGATTTTATTTTTACGAGATGTGAGATGTGAACTGAAAAGTCAGGTTATTTTCTAAAATGCCAGTAACTCTTGGTAGAATTTATCTACTGTAAAACAAAACAAAACAAAACTAACAAACAAGCAAAAAACAAAACAAAACAAAACACCTTTCTTCTCCACTGGAAGTCTATTTAGTGCTATCTTGTGGCAAGCAGTGTGTACCAACACAGATACAGCATAGGGAGAATTAATGTAAATTTCTTGCGTACCTGCTGTCCTTGTATGAAGCTTAAGTATGATGTAAGCAAAAGTAAGAAGATGGCTCTTGGATATTACCATAATCTTTCTTCTCTAGATATAGAACCTACTTACTTGTTCTTGTCTACCAAGATAAATTATTTATATTTAAAAGAAGAAAAATGTCTGAAAACTAGTTTTTCAGGCAAGTATGCTACTTTTTTTGTTCTCTTTTGTTTCTTCCAGTAATTAAGCTCTTCCTTTAACTGGATGCTTAAGTATCGACTTTTGTCTGCTCATAACCAGGGATACTTCCCAGTTCCTGAGCACACAGTGATGCCTGGGCTTTATCTGGACTCCAAATAATGGCAAAACCTGTATTCAGTTATCTTTTTCTATTCAATGCCTTCCTCACCACACACACAGAGTTTAGTCTGAATGAATGCCATATCTCAAGGACCTTAGAGGGTATTACAGTGTATTTCAAAAGGGCCAGATAGACAATGTGACACAAAAGGGTTTCACAAAGTCTTTTTTTTATGTGAGGCTAGTGTAAACACAACTGTGACTATCCTTTAATATGGGAATTTGAGGTACAATAGAGAGTGCATGAAACATTTTTCTTTTTTCTTTTTTTTTTTTTTTTTTTTCAGGAGGTTAGAATCATAGAATATCCCGAGTTGGAAGGGACCCACAAGGATCATGGAATCCAACTCCTGGCTCCACACAGCAACACCCAAAAATCAGACCATATGTCTGAGAGCGTTGTCCAAACACTTCTTGAACTCTGGCAGGCTCGGTGCTGTGACCACTGCCCTGGGGAGCCTGTTCAAGCTCCCGACCACCCTCTCGGTGAAGAACCTTTTCCTGATATCCAACCTGAACCTCCCCAGTTACGGCTTCATACCATTCCCTCGGGTCCTGTCACTGTCACCAGAGGGAAGAGATCAGCGCCTGCCCCTCCGCTCCTCTTGTGAGGAAGCTGCAGGCCGCTATGAGGCCTCCCCTCAGTCTCCTCTTCTCTAGGCTGAACAACCCAAGTGACCTCAGCTGTTCCTCATACATCTTCCCCTCTAGACCCTTCACCATCTTTGTAGCCCTCCTTTGGACACTCTCTAATAGTTTCATGTCCTTCTTATCCTGTGGTGCCCAAAACTGCACACAGTGCTCGAGGTGAGGCCACATCAGTGCAGAGCAGAGCAGGACAATCCCTTCCCTCGACCAGCTACCAATGCTGTGCCTGATGCACCCCAGGATATAGCTGGACCTTTTGTCTGCCAGGGCACACTGTTGACCCTTATTCAATTTGCCATTGACCAGAACCCCCAGATCCCTTTCTGTGGGGCTGCTCTCCAGCCTCTCATCCCACTGTCTGCTCTGCATGTATAGCCAAGGTTGCACCTTCCCAGGTGCAGAATCCGGCACTTGCTCTTGTTAAACTTCATATTGTTGGTGAATGCCCAGAAGGAATATGGAATTATGTTAGGAAGAAAAATATTCAATATTGGCTAAGAACTCATATAGAAATCTAAAAATGCATAAAATATAAATGTAAAATTGCATTAATTAATCAACATACATTTTGCCAGCATAGATTATTTATAATATTAATACACTTGTTATTCCAGATGTTTCCTCATTACTCTTCAGTTGTCACCAGGAAACAAGGATATATCTAGAATACGCAAGAAAACCAAAGAAGAGGAGAACAGAATATTTAATTTCTGAGAAAGTTAACACATAGAATATGTTAAAATGTTCAACCATAAAAATAAAAATAAGATGAAGAAGCTTAAAAAGTTGGTCATGTTTAAGAGACTATTGAAACTGAAAAGGGTCAGAATACCAGAGTGTGAGACTGAGATAAAACTTAATTGTCAAAAGACTCTCCTGCCCACCAATCCTTTATAGAATATCTGCATAATATCACTTGCTTCTAGACTTACTCTCATAACCAAGTGAAAGAGTTACTTATTAATATTGCAAAGCAAATTCAGTGAGACTGTCTTCTGCATGTCCATGGCAATCAAGTCTCCTCCTCCTGCAACTGGCAAGATTTCTAAGCCTAGATGCTGGGAATTAGATAGAAAATAATAGTGAAATGCTAATTTCATTAGAATGTCTTGAATATAGACACTCTCCTGCCCCTGACAAAGTAGTAATAAAAATAAAAAATAAAATAAAAGCATGCAAAAACATCTGCAAAAAAGACTTTCAAAATCACTTTCTCCCTTTTTGTAGTAATATCCTCAAAAATATCCTGTTTTGAGAGATCTCTAACAGTGATTCCACTAACATGAGAGATATGAGACATTCTAAACTGAAGATACTAGCTACTTTTTTCGAAAATCTTTTCCAGTTTTATATTCAATGCAACAGTTCAATAATGATACTTCTATGTCTTATGTGGTCACATCAGAACAGCATATCAAAAAAAGAAATGCTATTGCTGGGGAAAAATGACCACTTTAAGTAAATAATAATGAAAAAGAGGTGAAAATAATGGAAAACAGAAAGCTGTAACAGATATTACTCTAAAACAAAATAACAGAAAGCACTGATGCTAGTTTTACATAAATCAAATGACAGTAGTACGTAGCGACCCCAGGGAAGAACTGTGATCCATTATGTTGGAATATGTTTGAGTATGGTAATGTGTTGCCTTTAAGGATCTTGTTTTCTATGACAGAAAATCACATGGTGATGCAGAAATTTTGCCTTGCAGGATCCCTTAGAGCATGCAGGGAAAAAGATGTGAGGGGAAAAAAATACATCCAGAAGCAGAGTAACTGAAACCTTGCAGTAGGTCAGAAAGGAAGAGCCCTCTCTGTTAACACCTCGATATCCCACTGTCAAGATAATGCAGATGTATTAGAACAATGGGAAAAAAAGTCAACACTGATTCTAGTTAACAAGTGCCAAATCCACCAAATGAAGGAAAAGATAATAATAGGAAAGAAAGCAAGTATTATGGTGACAAAGATATAGAATATTAAGGCTAAAGATAACACTTCTATTATTTTGGTAACAAATGCAGTTTAATATCTACTTTGGCCATACACCCTTTGTATTCATCTGTGTCTGAAAACACTTCAAGTTCTCTTATTTTCTGGCACAATTAATGACGGCTGAATTCAATGGGAACAGATTTATAATAAGCTTTCACATAAATCCATCTTGTGGAATAGGCTAAGAAATAAGTTCCAAAAGATGATGTACAACAAAATTTCATTCAGAAGCCCCCACTATCTTCTTTTGTAATTATTTTAGTCTAATTTATTTCTCTTCTGAATTAATGGTCTGATGTTTCACTTGAACCCCATTAAAGTCATATGAGCGAAGCAGATGCCAGCCTTCTGTAAGACGAAAATATATGAGTTCCTTTAACTTCTCTGAAAACATTTCCTTAGAACATATTATTTCACTCAGAAAACAGCAAAAAAAACCTCTATTGTAATATCCAGCTGATCGTGCTCCAAAAGACTATTTCAGATTCAAGTACAAAATGGGCAAGGGAGCTTATGATGAGAACACATTGCAAGCTGAAAATGTTTCAATAAAAACATGAACTGTGATAGAAATTATGGTCAATTCACTGATAAAGCATAATCACTGCTAATCCATACTTTCATGCATTCTCTTCCTTCCCCACCTAACAAATATAAAGATCCACAACTTGACAGTTAAAAATATATGTTTGAAGTATGGAATTCACCTAATAATTACGTAAAAATTAAGTCTGCATTTTGCTGGTGACTCCCAGAATACAATGACTGACATATCTATTATGTGAACCACTACTGATAAACTATCTTCTTAATTCAGTTTTTGCACAAATCTGCTTTGATAGAACAGAACATGCTTACAAGGCATATAATTCCTTCTTTACACAGAGTATAATTAGTAAAGGAATTACTGATCTAAATCTACATAGTCTTTAATTGAAAAAGCTCATCTTTCATCAAAGAACATTCTAATAACCTTCAAACACAGATGGCAAACTTATTTAACAGGCAATTTATTTATTTATTTACTTGTTTATAATACTTTGTAAGTTTCAATTCCTTGGACATATTTGCTGAAGTTGCCAGACCTTCATTTTATGATAAACTTTTATCTCTTTGTTGTAATGCACAAAGGGATTTCAGGCACAATGTTTTATTCATTTTTCAAAGCCCAAAGCTCCTTAAAAGACTCTGAAGGTGTTTATTTATTTATTTATTTATTTGTCTCCCCTCCCTCCTTCCTTTCTCAGTCTCCCTTTCTAGCAATCAGCAACAATAGGGCTTTTGTGATGCTCGAAATACGAGTTCTTTTTTTTCCTTGGTGTCAAGGAGTCTGCCTTCTGAGTGACACTCTTGGGGACTCTAAAACCAGATTTGTAGTTGGGGTTATTTGGCACTGAAAAGTGTTACTCAGCTTCTACTCTCCACTCTTCTATGGGAGCAAGGAGCAAAGGTGAAAGGTTGCTACTAGGAATTTGAAAGGCTTGTTTCTCTTCTATAGCCTGAACTCATCTTGTGTTACCAGGGAAGACAGAGTCCTGATCAGATAAAATCATTCATTACTCTGTAAAATGCAATTTATTTTTTAAATGGAACAAAGAGCATGAGATCAAAAATGAGAAATTAGATTTCTAGATTTTTATAGCACAGTCTGTCTTTTCCTAAACAAAAGAAATATATGCCATATAAAATTATATCATACTTCCTTATACCTTTGAATTAGTATTGCCAGGAGTTATGAGAACCAGTTATGAAGACTGGTTTTATTTTTATTTTTATTTTATATTTTCTTACTAAAAGGACTACAACATCCTTAGACAGATTGCCTCCAACAGTATTTTCTTCATGTACTTTTTAATAATATCCCTTTTTTTTTTAAAGCTAGCTTTCACATTATTTATACACAAATTGGATGTTAGCAGGCGAGAATGGAACAGCAGATTACCTAGAATGACATCCTATAAAATTTAGGTCAATCATGTTTTATCCACTTACTATTACATTAAACTCAAATGTGCTTGATTAAAAATGTCTTTAAAAAAGATATAATGATTCAAGCTCAGAACATTACATGTCCTACACAAGAGATACTGTACAGATCATAGTAGAATATTTCCCCAGGAATTAGAAATATTCAGGACACCAAAAAATGATATGATACCTGCTTAGAGGGACAGATCACAGGGCATATTACTGGGAAGGCAGATTCATAGAAAGGATGTTAGAAAAGATAAGGAGGTTTAAGAGGATGACAGACATTCATCACACATTTTCTGGGAAGCAAATGGTCTGAATTCAAAACCAGATTAATCTGACAATACAAGTTCTTGCTTTCATTTAAAGACACTTTGAGACATGTGGAAATAACAAGGACTTATACTTGAAGTAAGAAACAATCCCTTTTTTTTTTTTTTTTTGCTACCTGTAGAAACCCAAACATCAAAGAAAAATGATTCCTTTTCACATTAAGAAAGTCTAACCAAGTTGACAGAAGTGTTTGCATAGTGAGATTGTTTCAGCTCCAAGCATTGGGTGCGTTTACATGTGTGTGCATGAATAATGGCAGGGAGCAGGGTGACTGAAAAAGGGATGGTGGTGGAGAAGCATGGAGGTCAATAGAAAGAACTTTGTAAAAGCAAATGATAAGTAGGATAATTTTGTTTGAGTTTAAAAACAATTTTAGAGGCAAAATTCTTCTTGACATTACAAAGAAGTGTTTTGCTCTGTCCTGCTCTGTTGCAACACAACAATTGGATTTATCTCCCAAATGAGAACATTTCATTTTGCTTGTGAACCTGGCATGCAACAATTTACTGAAGCTTTATTTACCTCAGTTGAACTGTGTAAATATAGGGGCATGTTTATGTACATATGCATAGGTTTCAAAAGTGTTTTTTTTTTTTTTTTTTCCNTTTTTTTTTTTCCCCACAGATTTATCATTGGTTGCTCCATCTGTATCAACAGGAGAAATATCTGAACATAACGTATTAGGCTATGGTTCCAAAGCTCAGTCATATCAACATCTAAAGACTCAGACTTAGGCACTATATTGCATGGAGATATTACTCAGTTCTTCATGATGGAAAACGTTAGGGGAAAATGTATCATGTTAGAACTGACAGTCTAAGAGAGGTGAGGCTGTCTCAGTTCCATGCCTTGGGCCCAGCCAGTAGCAAAGCAGAAAATATATTGCCAGTAGGCACATGTATGTAGAGCACAGGTGTACACCACATACATGGCCAGCCACATGGATAACAGACAGACACACAAACCACTGAGACAAGCATACCAACCACCTAAGTCTTTTCATGTCACCAGTCCTTTTCATTACTCTTATTCCTCTATTTTCCCACTCTTGTTCCTCCCCAAATCACCTAAACACATACCTTTCCACAGAAATAAATTTTCTTCACACTCCCCCCACCCCCAGCAAAAGGAAAAAAAAATCAAGTACTTGTAAACATTTGCTCTGTTAGTTTTATTCTTATAGATAGATACAAGTAATCCCTCTGATATCAAAAGAATGGGATACTTGAGAGAGTAAAGCCTTTCAGAACTGGTCTGTAGTTGAAGACAGGGATGATAATCCTTCCCTTTTCTCCTGCTCCTTTCTTTCTCAGAACTCTTTAACTTCCATAGTGCTGCTGATAAAAATGAAGCCTAATAGTAATTTTATTCATAGAAAGTTCTGCACGTCATTCAAACATGTCAGTTTGATTTATTAAGCAGGAAAACAATTCAGTAGTAGGAAAGGAGAGTGTTGTAGAATGAGATATGGTAACAAGGAGAGAAAATACATACATATAATGCTCTCATGTCTATCGGTTTATTAGAAGAGTAAGATTTACTGTTGATTGTCTCACTCTGAATGACATTGTACTTTTCTTTGGTTCCCTCATCCTCAGTACAAAAACTTCAAAAGATACATTCTGAGAGCTAAGAGGGGATTTCAATTCTCTGCCATATTCTTAAAGACCACTTTTAATCTTTCCTGAAAAGCATTTTTTTTTTTTTTTTTTGTAATTTTGGGAAGTCTATAAAATGTTACCATTCGTGAACTGGGACCTGTATAGTATATTTTCTCTCTCTCTCTCTCTTTTTTTAATTTGATATAAAAATAAAAGTGAAGTAAAAAATGAGCAATTAAACAATTACAGTGGCTAGAGAAAGAACAGGATAACAATAAATATCCTGGTGAATCAAACCAGTCGTATATCTAGACCAGAACTATGTCTCTGACTAGGGCAGCAGCAGAAGGCATTACATGTCTGTAGTTTCGTAAGGAGTGAGTGACTAACAGCAATTATTCCCACTACCATAATGCCTTGCATATTTTGTGTATGGCTATGTGTATATATCAAAATGATAACTTAGCTTTAGAAAATACGCAAGGAAACAATGAAAATACAACTATGCATATGTATGTATATTTATTTATACATATTAACATAAAATATAATTAAAATAACCACTAAATCTATCACTTTGATCCATAAATAATAAGCAATTTCATGATCAGTGACTTTTAGTTTCTCTTTCAGAAAAGTCTTCAGAAAGCTTTTTTGCTTTTTCTTTTTTATCTCTTTTTTCTTTTTTTTAACCCAAAAAGGTAATTTTCCTCTTCTTTAAATATTTTCTACTTGCAAAAGTGGCATGATTAATTTCTATCACACTTCACATCTTTCCCACAGAAATTTAGCTCTGCTTCTTCCTTCCTTCCTTCCTTCCTTCCTTCCTTCCTTCCTTCCTTCCTTCCTTCCTTTGTTCATTCTCTCTCTAATAAATGGGTGCTATATAATTTGTATGTTCATGATAGCAAATGCCAAACTGTCAAGCTGGTCAAATATATTGCTGATTCATATGGCTGATTCACCATGACTGTGTTTCCCTTTACTTGTGGACTTTGCAGGGTTTGAGTTGGTTGTTCAGACTGCACTAGACAGTGAAAACTACCTCTGACTGGGTTTTGTCATGGTTTAACCCAGCAGGCAGCTCACACACACCCTCACACACAGTGGGATGGGGGAGAGAATTGGAAAAAAAAAAAAAAAAGGGAAAGCTTGTGGGTTGAACTAAAGCCGGTTTAATAGGNAAAAGTGAAAGCTTGTGGGTTGAGATAAAGACAGTTTAATAGGACAGAAATGGAAGGAGAAATAATAATGATAATGATAATAATAATAGTAATAACAAAAGTATATACAAAGCAAGTGATGCACAATGCAATTGCTCACCACCCACTGACTGATGCCCAGCCTGCCCCCCAGCCAACCCTCCCAATTTTTATCATCCCATGTGATGCCATATGGTATGGGACATCCCTTTGGCCAGTGTGGGTCACCTGTCCTGGCTGTGTCCTCTCCCATCTTCTGGTGCACCCCCAGCCTCCTGCTCTGGCAGGGCAGCATGAGAAGCTGAAAAGTCCTTGGCTTTGTGTAAGCACTGTTCTGCAACAACTAAAATGTCAGTGTGTTATCAGCATTATTTTTAGCCAAATCCAAAACATGTCACATACCAGCCACTATGAAGAAAATTAACTCTATCCCAGCCAAAACCAGGACAGGTTTCTACAGGATATGTACGCGTATCAGAGCATAATGAAGAGAGAAACACAACTGGCATACTACTAGGTCTAGCCTATGTCACGTTTCTGGGAGGTGAATACTCCCATGTTCAATATTATAGATGCACCCTTTATTTGCTATATATATGTATACATTTCTAATATCAATATACATCTTTCAGAAGGCAAAAACTTCCCTACAATACCATAAAATAGCAATTTATGCAGCTGTTTGTGCATGAAGAGGGGCTCAAACCAGTTAGAACAAAGTGTCAATGTTTTATGTGAAAAAAAGACTCCACATAATTAGCTTAGATAAACTGATATAATGAAAAGATTCCAACACTCTGAAAACAGGAGTTTGAAAGCCTTGTATCTGCCTTTGCTTTCATCATGGTGCCACCTTTGCTGGTATTGAACAAGTCACTTAATGTCTTTGCTTTTTTTTCTCCATCTAAAAAATTGGGATGATACTCTCTCATGTGACATAAAGCTAGAAAGGAACAAGTTACTGACACTTTGTAGTGAAAGGATTAGTATCAATACTAAATATTGTCTCCTTTTTTTTTTTTTTTTTTTCTTATTTCTATGCAGAGAGGCAGAAGGACAAAAAAGAAATAAAAATGCCTGATGGAAACATTTTATTGCTGGAAAATGAAGAATCATCAGCATGATTTGAAGAACTATGTCATTTGGACTGAAATTTGCCAACACAAAAAGCCCAAAATAATTTATCTTGGGTTTCTGTTTCATTTTATTGATGATTTTTTTCCAAGAAAGTAAATGCATCTCATTTAATTCCTTATCATTCCTCATAGCCTCAGAATTTCTGAGGGAAGAAAATTGCGGCTTTTGAGTTCTGCTTATCTTCATTAAATTTAATTCTTTCCATTTTTTATAATTTTGTTTGTAACATCACTCATTTTAAAGTTCCCTCCTTGAGGAATACCTACTTTCAACTGTACTTGAACTCACCAATGTATTTTTTGTTCTTATTTAACATTAGAGACATGTCTTTGTATATTCTGTAACACCATAGATGCCAAATTTGCAGTAAGATACTCTCCATTCTCTGTGATGGAGCTATATTACAAAGCCACTCCCCAGGAATTACACCCCACAGGACTTTCAGCAAGGAATATTTCTGGAAAATTTAGTAACCAATTCAATATGTTGTTCACAAGTGATAAATAATTCTCAAGAAATACATCTATGAAAAGTCTTTTGGAATAGCTTGAGATATGACATTTCCATTATTTTGGAAGTGCTCTTAGGAGTTCCTTAGCTTTCTTCAGAGCTACCAACTTAAAAATACACCCTTATTATCAGAAGATATCATCCTCAAGATATTACAATTCACTTTAACAAACTATATATGTCTTTTAGAATCAAAGCTTTACCAGTATTATCTGCCTGTTATGGTGTCAGGTGCTCTGACAATTTTCTAAGATTGCCTATCAATTCCAACAGTGCATTGGCTAAAGCATCCACATTATCAGTCCACTAACGCAAGCAGTTGATGAGAATTTGTCTCCCGTACTCTGGCCCTTTGTTTACCTATTTTGTGTCATTAAAAGTATGAAATAGTTACATTGTCTGTCTTTATGACCTCTTGGGGTAATGAAATCCATTAATGAACTATACCTTATGTACAACTCTATTTCTTCATAAGATAGAGATATTCATCTTTAGTTTTATCGAGTTTTCCTGTTGTATGGTGAAAGAGAAAATGGAAAGATTGGACAGTCTTCATGTGTTCTTAACAATTTTAACAAACCTACCTCAGATTCCCTCTAGCCCTTGTCCTTTCAAACAATCCGTGTCTTCACAATTTCATGACAGGATAAACTGATGAAGAAAATATACTTTATTTAAATAGCTTCAATTATATAATGACCTATTTGCATTTTAATAGAGATTTTGAGAAGAACACCTGAGACTTCCAGTAAAACAGGGGTTTAAATTGGAAGGTAATTAAGGATTGAGCAGATTGTGAAATTTCTGTTTGATCTATTTAATAAACCTATTTATTGTCATAGACAGTAATGTTGCTGACCCCAACTTGTCCCAAGCTGTCAAAGGAAAAAAGTCTTCCTTTGACTGTACTAATTACTCATTAAAGTGAGCGTTATCCATGTCATGAATATCCTCTTTTAATGGAAATGCTATTTTAGTAATTGCATCTATAAATACTGAAGAATATAGCAGAAAAAATAATTGAAGACAAAAAAAAAATGCTGAATGTATCGTTATAATCATCAAATTACGTATAACATCCTAGCTTTGGGCCAGCAGTTATTGACTCTGGTCAGCTAACAGTGCCTAGGGACTAACCCTAAATAAATTCCATTGGCATTAATAAGACTTAGTCTCAAAAATCCCTTGAGTATCTATTGCAGAATGAAACTCTGCATAGAATTTAAAAATGGGTCAGAAGAGACAAAATTCTACAGAAGAAAAACTCCCATAGGGAAAGACTATGCTGGGGATGAATACTGTTCTCAGTTTAACATCTTTGACACAGAAGTGCAAATGATGTTGTCTTCTTTAGACACTTGATCTAGGAAAGGGCAGGTAGTTTTATATTATTAGACTCAGACAAGTCAAATCACTCTAACATGTAGTTAGGTCTCTATGAGATTTTCTGGGATTTGCACCTAATTGGCCTATACATAGTCAGGACCTCTCTGCTGACAAACTGCAATCTGTAATTTTCAGACAGGTAGCCTTCCCAGCCATGTTTTAATCTCTCTTTTCCAATGGAGTGTGGTAGTGGTGCCACAGGAGTAGAAGGAGAATTCAAAACTGCAGTGAGAGCAGTGAGAAAACAGAGTCATGCAGACAAAAACATTATTACATAGGTAACCATTGTATTCAAAGCACTGGTAATCTCTACTCAAAATGCAACAGATCTGATCAAGGATGAAGTTTGAGGCATGTACCATGAACTGTGAATAGAGATTTAACCTTTGTGAGGCAAGGAATTAGACTAAACTTCATCAGGAACTGAAGTAAGGTAACACTGAGCATCATAAATCATAGTTTGAATTTCTGTAAGTCACAGAATATTTCTAAACTAGCCCCAATCATGTGTATCTGAAAAAAAAAAAAAAAAAAAAAAAGATCTCAGAAAAAAAGTTATTTAATTGTGAATATCGGTTTTGCAAAATGGGTCAAAGGCTAAATTGTCTCCCTGATTTATGGGAAAGTGCTGCCCAGAGTTAGACTGTTAGAGCTCAAGCTGCTTCATAAAATCAAAGGCAATCCTTGATTATTTGATATCCTGAATTATTCAGGTTGAACCTTCTATTAAAAGCCATCATTAAAAATAAAAATAAATCTGCTAATAGGTGTTTTTTTTTTTTAAAGGTGAATATGTTCAGAGTATGTTTCCATAGCTTTATGAGTTTATGCACATATGTTTCATTACTGTCTTTTATTTGAATCTTATAGATGTTAGCCCTCTGTATCACGCCGAGTAATTGAGAGTGTACAGAAATAATATCTTTTTCCTTGTTAGCCATCTAGAAGACATTTGAAGCTATTGATTGCTTATGGGCAGTTGGCACTCATTGTTTGCATGCTGAGCATGTATTTATATTCCATCCACAAACAGTTAATCTGTATCAATCTTTAATAACTGCATTTATCTGCGGTGGAATGGCTATCACATACCTCATATACGTTCCACTGTTACCCTCAGATCACAGCAGTGTTATGGAAGGTTTCTGATGACTAAATAGACTGTTTGAAGAACAAAATATTAGAACCCCTAATTTACTTTGTTGTATTAATTCTATGAAATGAGTTTCTGGTTTTACATTACCCTCACCAATGGTTTTGAATGGTATTTTCAAGCCCTCATTAAGTCTCCTATTCCTATAATTAATTGCTACATCTGAACGCCTGATCAAGAACTTGCCGCTATCAACATACATGATTTATGCTGTCCTGTAGTTTTCTTTTCATATGATATTGTAGAATCAAAAATGAGTGCTGTGGTCAAGTGGCCATAGACAGCAATTAATAACAGGAGAAGGTACATATTTCTACAACCTTTCTGTTGTGCAAAAATGTATAGAGAGCATTAAAAGACTCTTTTTTGAAGAGACTTTTTGTTAAATCAGATGTTAGCTGTGTCGCTGTGTACCAGTAAAAAAAATAATAATCCTTGGATGCATTTTCATCCCCCGGAATTGTCTTCAGGTTGGTGAAAATCTATACATTTTTATTTAAAAGAAAGTAAACCTTTGGATCCTACCTGTGAATCTAATGAAATAGTCTCAATACTATTTCAGTACAGCGTATGGATTGTTCCAACAGTTCAGTCTCTAGAGATGCAGAGTACAGTGTTTCAGACTAAATAGAAAGGATAAATTATTTTGACTACAGCAATTCTAAAAATACGTTTTACTCCAAACATTCAGAAAATAAATCCTAACATTTATTACTCTGTATTTTTCTTTACTCTTTGGTTTCAGAAGAAGCTGCATGTATTCAGAATTTCATAGTCTCACATGAAAGAGTACTTTTTGGAAACAGAGAAACAAATGTGCAAATCCACTGTTTCACTGTGTAGATAATATTAGTGATATTTGAACTATTAATATAAAATGACTAAAACACTTCCTTGAACTCTATGATATTCATAGCACATAAAATCTGAATTTATTTGTCACTGTCTTGTTAAATTTTGACATATGATCCAAATCTATTGAATTTAACAGATATCACCAAACTTCTTTGGAACATATGTTGCAGATCAGACCTATGGGTATTAACTGGGTCAAAATGAAGGAAAATAACTTAGACTAGTAATATTAATCACCACCATTTGGTTTAGCATAGGATCACATTTCTTTAAATAAACATCTCTCTTGACCTTACAACTTCTTACATGTTCAAATTTTAAATAGCCCTAAATCATTTCCTCAGTATTCTTAGGGCAGAAAATACTAAATTCACGGAATCTTAAAAAGATGCCATGATGATAACTAGCGGTGTAGAAGTATTGAAAACAAATTGGTAGCTCTACCAGAAATCATCATACTATACAGTCACAAGACTCCAAATCAAGCAGTCACAATGACTGAAATGTTAGCCTTCCTAAAATTAGTAGAAATATTTCTAACTGCTTCAAGAGGTCTGAATTTTATCCTAGCTCTCATATTCCTTTTGTCTTAAAAACAAAACAAAAACCACTCAAAATGGAAGTGAAATATATTCATATATATAAATACAATAATTATGAATATTGTACCTTTTATATTTAAACTAAGGTGATTCCTTGCACACTATATATATTTTTTTAAGTTCAGTGTCACTCACAGGTAGTTGTTCCCAATACTATTCTTTATCATTCCAAATTTTATGCCTATTTTAAAAATTACTTAATAGCTCAGGAGAGAGATTGGGTTAGAATAAACATCTTCAACTGTGACATCACTGCCATCATGGACTAGACTGACCAAACTTTCAACTACTTTCCAGATGATTTGAAATGATTTAAGGCAACTGAATAACCAATCCAAAATGTATGCATTCCTGTATCAGGTAGAAGCAGATGTATTGCAGACTATAAGAAATAAATATTAATCAGAATTAAATAAAAATACAGGAAAATAAGCTTAATAGTGACTTTGTGAGATCTTGTTCTTCCTTGCTTAATGGATTAGAATTTTAGTGAAAGGCAATATACATATTTTTTTGTGTGAATCTATTCTCACC
This sequence comes from Chauna torquata, assembly GCA_013399475.1. Lineage (NCBI taxonomy): Eukaryota > Metazoa > Chordata > Aves > Anseriformes > Anhimidae > Chauna > Chauna torquata. Next base: position 37,905 of record VXAL01011829.1, read on the forward strand.
AACAAAATAAAGAAAAAACACAGACTTTGGCTAAGCAAATTTACAAAAAATTCCATCCCTTTTTTCCAAACTTGTAATGAAAATAAGATGAGTCACAAGATTGCATAATAATGTTATGTTTCACATAAAAAATCTTCTTTGTGTTTTGCAGAAATCTTTTGTATTACTTATCAAAACATATAGATAAGGACTAAGGCATCTTTAAAATCTTGATAAATCCTTCAGAATGCAACACAGGTTTATCGAAGAGCTCCATAATGCTTCATAATACTTCACCCAATAAAAGTAATAATAATAATAATAGATAAAAATAAAGCTAACAGAATTAGGAGATGTGAATAAATTACAGATTAGATCCAGCAACAGGCAAAAAGATATGTAACTAAACTTATTCATTATAACACATTAAAAAAAGATAATGACCTAATTTAATAGTCCTTGCTTATTTGTACCAGCTATCCCTCTGAGACCAACGACAAAAAATGTTTCTGAGTTAATGTAAGTATGATAGGTGAAAATAAATTTATGATGTTTGGAAATTACATTTACACATGTAGAAATTACATTCTAGACAAAAAAAATTGAAATCTTAACTGTCTTTGCCTAAATATTTTAGCAGTTTCTTAAATTGAAGTTTTGTTTTTTTAATGAAATTTAGATTTTCTTTTTTTTTATTTGAAAATTTTATATATNACAAATTTCTAATGACAGTACAACACAAAAATCTAGTTTGCCTAAGGAAAACAATACAGAATTTTTTATCAACCTCTTTAAATACTTTTTAACATGTACATGAAACACTCAATTAAACTTATACTCAAAACTGATTTTTAAGCAATGGGCTAGATTTTTTTATG
>VXAL01011829.1:42522-67688 GCA_013399475.1 Chauna torquata
AAAATAAAATAAAATAAAAATACTCTTTCATATGATTTTTCTTTATCTGAAAGCTGAAAAGTAACTACTTAAAAATCCAATATTTTCCATTTTTAGGGGCACAAATTCAATAGATAGTGCTTTTTCTTTTCTTTAAATAGAACAAGCTAATACCATGCCCTCCCCAGAACTGTCACTATAACACATTAATTATTCTACACACACACACACACATACGCAANTAATTAATTCACATTTGGCTCCTAATTGATTTTTAAAAGCTGATTAAACTAGGTTCTAAAATGTGTTTATCTACCATATTTTATTTGTGATTACATACTATATTCAAACTGGATAAAAAACTACAATTTCAAAAGTGGGAAAATATTTAATAAGTATTGAAAACGAGACAACATCAGAAAAGGAAGTGAAGCATTCTCTTTTTTTTTTTTCCTCTTGGTAACAGACAAGATGAGCTATATGTCAAGTCAAGAAATTGCATTAAAAGACTTGAAATTATTAAAAGGTATTTCTCAAAATAGCATATTCCAGGTAAAGCAGAATAAGGTAAAACTTTTATAATTAAGTTTATTTTTTTCTTCCTACTAGCTCCAGTATTATGCTTATTAATATTTTATTGCATATTGAGAAACATTTTGTGAAAGGAATGGTAAATTGACTTTCTACCTAGTTCCATTTAGAATGATCACTGTCTGAGATGTTCTTAAGTCCTTACACACTTGCTATGTATATTCAGTTGATAAGACAAAGATTAGTTATCCATATTAATATTTTACGGTTAAAAGAACTGTTATTGGGATGATAGTTCAAATACACCATACTTTTTTTCTGACATGATTGTGTATTTACCTGAGAATACTTTAGGAATGCTAGTCTCTCTGTTGCTAATTGACTGAATTCCTATGAAAGAATTCCTTCAAATTCTTTGGCTAATAAAAAATAAAATAAAATAAAATAAAATAAAATAAAATAAAATAAAATAAAATAAAATAANATTTCATAATGTCATAATGCACCAAGAAAAAAGGTTTAAGGGTTCCAAATAAACTATATAGACATTTCAAGACTTTGCCGAGAATGTCTGATTACATTGTTCCTGGCGCCACTCTGAGTGTCTTTTAATATCCTTCCTCCCAAAACAACAGAAGTCCTATCTTTAAATAACACCAGCATTGCCTACAGCCAATCCATATGAGTGCATAGGCAAAAGCCAAACCAAGTGGGCTTCAGGCTGGTTCCTGTCTGCTTTTCCTGTCTATTTTCTCTGGATGCATCGGCAGATTTCTCTCGTTCTCTCTCTTCCCTATTCTCTTGCTGTTTTGCAATCTGTTGCTACCAGAATGGCCACTTCACACAGGTAGCCAGACAGGGCACTATACTGCAGAGCACACACACCAGGCGGTGGTCCATAACCTCCAGGCCTGTGCCTCAGAGAGGGAAAGTGGGGGGTACTGATCAGGCCACTCCTAGGTATGTCCACACACTCCCCTGACTTCTCAGCCCTCATCATGGGGAAGTCGTTGTCATATGCTTGTCATATGCCTCACAATTTGGCAGGTTGTATGAGTCCTAGTGAGGAGACTCCTAAACTTGTCTTGTCCATCGCTCTTGTTCTGCAGACACAGTAGTTGCTACTTTCAACCTGTCCTGGAGAGCCTCACACACTGCCTTGAATAAGCCAGATGACCACTCCTGCAGGGCTGCAGAGTGTTAGGAGGGGAGGAATAAATTTGATGATACTTGCTTGCTTCTGCCTTTTTCAGGGGAGACACAAAGTAGTAAACAAACCTTCCTAGGAAGATAATAATAATAATAATAATAATACCAGCCATATTTTTACATGTACTTTCCCCTTCATTTTTCTTCACAAAGTTTTCACTGTTCATGAAACTCTCAGCTCTTCATCTAAGTGCTTTTATCTAAAGAAAAAGATCTCTCTCCATCTTCCATTGTTTCTCAGTAACATTTTAACAAGAGCAAATAAACTTGTTTCCCAACTCCTTCCACCAGTTGCACATAACAAAACAAACTATACTGGGCATGCAGGCATCTAAGAACAAGACATTTAATAGCAGTGATTTCACTAAGGGATGCAAGTTGCATATACATAGATATTTTTCCTTTCAAATTGGAGATGTCTGAATGTAGTTGCCCACTTGTCATGTGTCTTCTAGGCATGTGTATGCATTTGGGGGTAAACGGATGGAGGACAAGAATGGCTGCAGATAAGCTATGGTGTGACAAAAACAGCTCTGACTCTCTACTTAGATAAATACCACTAAGCTTGTACATTAACAAACGCTAGAAGGGCTGTGCTGACGGTTCTGTGAAGGCTTGCTCAATAAGCATCATACCATTAAAGTAGTATTCTGCGGTATCTAAAAACTCCATTATCTCCTTTTCTAGAATAGTAAGGAAAATAAATAAAACAACTTACTCTTATTTCCATAACACACAAAAAGAAAATATCAGCAAATTTACTTCACTTACTTAATATTTTTAGATTTTGAGTATTTTAAACTTTTAAAGGTGGTCATGAAAAAACGTCTAAGCATACTGTTGGTTAAAAAAGAGAGAGAGAGAGAGAGAGAAAGTATGGCTATCAAACTCTATTCACTTATGTATTTATTCGTTTATCAGTTCCCCGTGAAGAATCCCATGGTCACAGGTTTTCCCAAGGGATGAAGTGTCAGACTGTATAGATAAGCTGGCAGGATCTTGCTCTTCCTGAAGTGCTTTGTACTTGTAAAGCCACTTTAAAATTGATAATGCTTGCTGCTTGGAAACCTTCACAAGGGAAATGATCATTTATCTTTTGAGATATATCTAAGGTCAATGCTCATCCATGGCAGGCCATGCATAAGATAAGGCATAGATTTTTTACCAAGATACTCCCCATCAAATAGAAGATAACGCTACAGAGGTTGCCTGCAAATAAGATGAGTGCACTTTATTTTGTAAAGATGAAAGTGTTTTGGTTGCTCTTTTCCTTTGTCTCTACTATTTTGGTAGTAATTCTTTGAAGCCCATTAGATTTTCAGATCTGCAAAGCAGCACAGAAAACATTACCGAAAAAGAAAGAAAAATTTAGATAGATTTTAGGGAGATCTTTCCTCCTTATTAATTAACACAGCTTGACTGAAGTCTCCATTTTCATTTATTTCACTTAGTCTTTTGAGAGTTGGGGACTGGAGAGTCCTTTTGCAGTTTGGTATCTGACTTCAGAATAAATGATCAGTTTCTCTTAGAATCATTGCTGGGGAATCTGAGATACAGGCCTTACTGCAGAAAAATACTGATAATGTAGGATCAATCACGTGAGGAAAAGGAGACCAATTTGAGAAATCTATATTGCCTGAGCTTCTGATTGCTGCTCGGCCTAGAAATGATGCTTCCATTTTGAATTTGTACCTCTCTCTGGACTGTTTAACTGCAGGAAAACAAAACAAAACAAAACAAAACACCTTACCCTGCAAAATGAATAACCTGAAGGCTTTCTAAAGATAGCCTGCAGGCCTTTAGGTTTTGTAATATCAGGAACAAGGTCAGAGGCCCAGGAGGAATATGTTAATGAACTGATGTGGGCTGTAGTTGTCAGAACCGCTTTGCTGGTGCATTGCAGCAAACATATTTATGGTGTAAGACTTTGATTAGTAAATGCATACATTTTATATTCTTCTGGAGTTGTACAAGGGCAGTCTATGTGATAATTAAAATAAATGGTACCATACTTGACTAGGGGGAACAAAAACCTCTTAGTAAACACTACATTTTATGAAATGTCCTGTTTATCCTTTGATTTCCTTTTGCTTAATCTAATGACCTATACCTTTTATCCAACAGTGAGACGCATAATTCACCAATGCAAGGATGCATTTCTATTTGACAGAAGCTTAATAAGTATTATAACTTAGAATGCTGTACATGTCAAATGCATATCTTATTACTCCTATAAAAAGTATGAACTTTTTTTATAGGAGTCAGTTTCGAAACATGTAGGTTTCTTAGATGGCTGAGGAAAAGTCAGCAAATTTCATATGCAAATATGGCAAAGATGATACACAATTACCTTTAAATTCTATATCACCCTTGTGAAATATTGAAGAATCATCAATTATAAGACTTTAGGTAGAAAGAACATGTTGTTTCACAGGCTATTCTCTCAGATTTACTTATGTACAATATTTCACCAGAGATGGATGCTGAGTTATTTGTCTGTGTGAGAACTGAAGTCAAAAGCATTATAGTCTTCTTAATACAAAAACATGACCTCATCTTTTCTTCTTCATTTTTGATACTTCTTTTTTTTTGTTGTTAGAAGTATACATGCTTCTTACAGATATTTCTGAATTTCATAGAATGTTGACCTTCCATATTTAAACCATCTTTTCCTGAGATTCAATCTATTATTTAATAAATTATTGAAATTTTATGGAATTAAAAAAAAAAAGTAAACCATGTCAATACAAACTGAATTCCCTTTAAACAGAGTCAGACTGGACACATAAAACTAGCATTTATTTATGTATTTATTTATTTATTTATTTATTTAGTCTTAGGTCTTTTAGAATGGACTTCAAATGCACAAATGGAGAGTAAGCGCAAGAAATAAACTACTCTCTCCTTCTACAGGTGGCTTAAGTACACAAAGGCCAAGAAAAAAATTAAAGAACTGCTGTGAGAGATTGTTTCTATTTGTTCTCAATATTTCTTCTCGTAAGGAATACAAGGTGCTAGATCAGAATGCTATTAATTTGACATTGACCCTTGACCTTAATTACATTTAGAACATAACACATGACATCTCAGTTTAAAATTAGATATTTTCCTTAATGGCGCTAAGGTTATTGAGCTAAGGAAGGATTATGACTGTTAAAATAAAATGGCTGCACATACCCTGATGGAACAGAGAAAGGACCAAAGCGTTTTGTATTTTAAGTCCACAGATCTACTAAACATGACTATTTCACACTCATTGATGTTATTGACAAGCATGGTCAGAAAGAAACAGTAAACAGCAGTTTACTGTTAGCAAACATGTTAGCTTTTTTTCTTACACTTTAAAGGGTAGAACAAGAATGAATTTTATGGTATTCTGAAGCCAAAGAAGGCTTTGCAAGGGAAAGAATGGGAAAGGAGGACAAATGGGAAAAAAAGAGGGCTTGAAAAGCAAATCCATTCATCATTTGTCATTTCACAAGCTGCACAGATATAAGCTTCATCATTTTGAAGTCATTAGGATATCTATTTCCCAGTTAGAGCATACACATTAATATGCTTTGCTTTAAATAAAAAATAAACAAACAAAGAAGTATTGGACGAGCATTTGCCTCAGAGAGAAGTGAATGTTAACATCAAGCAATTCAGCCCAATTGCAGCTTGCATAGACCAAAGCTGGAAAATGTGTAATCATCTGATATGAGTGGATAAGAAGGATCACGTGAAAGATCACAGAACATCAGACACAAGAAAGAAGCAGGAGCAGTTAAATCACTGTAAGTCCTATATAATGAAAATGATGAAGTGAGGCATGGTTTAGTGACATGCATGATAGTGGACAGTAGTATTGAAATTTGTCATGAATTTACCCAATCTTTAACCAATCATAAACTCAAAAAGGTATAATTATGAAGAATGTGCCATGACCAAACTTAGTGACTAAACAAGCACTTCATTGCTTGTTTGAAACATGATACCTTCCAGCAAAATATGTAACTACAAAATAGAATCTCAGATCCACACAATTACACTTCAGATATAAATACTAGCAATTCAATCTTCAGACTAGAATCAGCTGTTCCAAATGACAGTCAAATCCACCACTATTTCTACTTCAGAGTAGCTAGTATTGAAGTAGTTATTTTCTGTGAGACTTCCCATGAGTTTTCTGTTCTATAAATCTGACCTGGAAATACTGTTTTATGTTTGTTTGTTTTTGTTTTGTTTTGTTTTGTTTTGCTTGAAATGGCATGGAATCTGTTACCTGACCTTGATGTCATTCAAGAGGCTAAAATTTGCAATAATACAAATCTCAGTTGTTGCAAAGAAAAAATAATTTCTGTGTGCCAATTTATAACTGAACAGCATGAATTTTTATTTTTAGATGGTTTCTGGCTTTACCTGGCCTTACATGTCTCCATGTTGTGCTGTCCTGTAATGTGAAACATGGAATATATCTGTTGACACAAAACATATTTTTGTAAGTATGCTCATATGCATGAATAAAGACAGCATAGGTACACAAAGAACAGAGACCGTGAATAAAATTGCTTCCTTCAGCTCAATCAGTTTTCAGCACTTTTCTAAACCTCAGTCCCAGATGTCAAATGTTTTTCTTCACCCTCCAAGTTTTTACTGTAGTATTCAGTTTGGAGAGTTCTTCTATTAGATATTATTAGACATCCAGATCAATTTTAAATGGCTTTCTTTTCAGAGATACTAAGCGCACCTATTCTCCCAGTGGAGTAAAAATATCAGTACATTCTCAGCAGTTCTGAGAATCACAAAAATTTTGATAGATCTTAACTGTAACAGCAAATAACCAGCTTCTTGCATGTATTGACTTTTAATCACAGATTTCACTTTTCTCAGTTTCTCTCACAAAAGGAATTAATGTGTAAAAAAAAAAAAAAAAAGCAACCAAATCCAAACAAATAACAACTAATCAAGGTGTTAGCATTTCTATATATTAAATTTAAATTCTGTTCTGATGTAACAGTATGAGGACAAAAATAACATCTTTCATGCAACATCTAGTAACATTTAGAAGATCAATTTCAACCTGATATAATATTGTACCCTTTATTTTATCCTATTTTTGAAAATCCCAGACTCACTGATATTATTTTTCCTTGTGGGATATTTAAACTAAACTCTCATATTTCTAAGGTATAAATTACATTTTGGAAAATTACTTTATAGTAGTGTTATCATTGTCATGATGAGGAAAGATACAAGCAAGGCAAAGTTCAAGAAATGGTTTTATATTTGTATGTATATGTTCATACTCGTGTATATGCATATATCTGTATATGTATAAAAGATCTTAGGAGTATTCTGGTTAGGTATATCATAGTAAGTATGTTAATAGAACACTGCTAAGGTTGCAAAGTTAGGTACTTCAAAATACCAGAACCAATACTGTTCGTGCAAAAGTAATTAGCTGACTCCTGTGTTTAATCACCTATTTTTTCCTCATATTCCCATTTTCATTCAACGTATAGAACGGACATTTCCTAGGAATTAATCCAGGTTAAGTGATACAAGGGAATGTAATTTTAGGATGTTTCTGATCTCTGGCAGAATAGGGAAAATGTTTGAGGAATCATGGGTTTGAAGAAGTATAAGGAGGAACTTTTTATTTCTTTATTTATTCATTGCGATAGTGTGCTATGAAGCAAATACTTGAAACTAGCTAGTAAAAAATGAAGCTAGTTGAATGTTCATTATTTTCTTGGCACCCAGATTATTTTGGGTACCCCCAAGGTTTTATTGTAAGACACGTGGAAATTCAGAAATCCAGCTGAAGCCAATGGGTATTTTTGGTAACCTGTGGAAAACTATGTGATGACAAGTAGTCAGAAACACGGTCAACAAAAGCAAGTTATGTCAATCAAGAAATAAAACAAACAAAAAAAAATGCAGATAATTTGGCATTATTCTGTGCATCAGCTCTCCATCTGTGAAATGGTTATGGTGTCTGATGAGGGTCTTTGAGGATATCTTCTGAGTAGGTCACAAGCAAGATACTTCAATGAACATAACAGAAAAAAAAAAAAAAAAAAAAGGAAATAATTAACTCTGCCTTCAGAGCAAGGTTGAACTTTCTGAAATAAGTAAGATCAAAGGTTCAGTAAAAAGCAGGAAAAGCACTGCTCAAAAACATGGATACATGCTGTGAAATTCTTTCACTTTGTGCACTAAGTGAGGTAGAAGTTGGACAGATACGGGGAAAAAGTATAGGTCATGGCGTTAAAAGTTACAAGGTTTATAGAAACCTTTATTCTGGAGTATCATACCTCCTGAAAATTTAAAAGTGGACTTTCTGACTGCTTTTTTGACCTGTATTATATTGTTCATTCAGTGGATAGTTTAGAGAATAAATGTTCCCTCATTTATTAAAACACAATATGTTTTGTAACAGAAATGGGATACTTGACTGGTGCCTTGATTTGATCACACTTTTAGGAACATTATGGAACAACAATAACTCAGTCCGTTAATCAGCAAGTAATTAATTATTATTGTGAATAGGAATTTACACCATCGTATTGGGTTTACATGGTAAAGGCTTGGTAGCAGGGGGGCCACAAGGGTGGCTTCTGTGAGAAGAGTCCAGAAGCTGATGCCAGCTCCAGCCGGCTCCAAAAGGGACCCACCGCTGGCCAGATCTGAACTGATGGGCGATGCTGTTTGCGCCTCTGTGAGAACAGATTTAAGAAAGGGAAAAAACTGCTGCGCAAGAGCAGCTGGGAGTGAGAGGAGTGAGGAACAGCCCTGCAGACACCAAGGTCAGTGAAGAAGGAGGGGGAGGAGGTGCTGCAGGTCCCGGAGCAGAAGTTCCCCTGTGGCCTGTGGTGAGGACCATTGTGGAGCAGGTTGTCCCCCTGCAGCCCATGGGGTACCATGGCAGAGCAGATCTCCACGCTGCAGCCCGTGGAGGAGCCCACGGTGGAATAGGTCTGAAGGAGGCTGCAGCCCATGGAGAGCCCTCGCAGGAGCAGACTCCGGACCGGAGCTGCAGCCCGTGGAGAGGAGCCCACGCAGGAGCAGGTGATCCGGTGGGAGCTGCCACCCATGGGGGAACCGTGCTGGAGCAGTTTGCTCCTGAAGGATGGACCCCGTGGTACAGACCTGTATAGGAGCAGTTCTTGAAGAGCTGCAGCCTGTGGGAAGCCCACGCAGGATCTGTTCGGGAAGGACGGCATCCCGGGGTATGCTCCACATTGGAGCAGGGGCAGAGAGTGACCATGAAGGAGCAGCAGAGACGCAGCAATACGGACTGACCGCAGCCCCCATTCCCCGTTCCCCTGCGCCGCTTACGGGGAGGAGGTAGAAGAGGGTGGAAGGGGGGAAGGTGTTTTTAGTTTGCTTTTAGTTTCTCACTGCTCTAGTCTGTTATTGATAGGCAATAGATTACATTAATCTCCCTATGTTGAGTCTGTTTTGCCCATGATGGTAACTGGTGAGCAACCTTCTTGTCCATGTCTTAGTCCTTGAGCCCTTGTCCATCGTATTTTCTCCACTTGTTCCTTTGAGGAGGAGGAGCGAGTGAGCGGTTGTGGTAGAGTTCAGCTGCCCTGCAGGGTAAAACTACCATAACCATAAACCTCATAATTTCATTCTCAAGCCTGTGTGCAATGAAAATTTCCTAAAAATCTGCATAATATATGAATTCAGGCATCTTCAACTTGGAATGAGATCATACCAGATGAGTTGTACACCTCATTTGTGCGAATATTATCATGCAAGAATTGGGGTTTTGCAGAAAGAAAAAAAAACAGACATTGTGTGTGTGCGTGTGCGTGAGGATGCTTGAGAGAGTATTTGAAAACATAGTCATAAAAGAGGTGTTACAATTTAAATTGCAAAAAAGGTGTGTTTTTTTTTTTTTTTTAATGGTATTGGTTATACAGTACTGGAACAGGTTTCAATGTTGTGGTGTTTAAATAACAGGTTTGAGCAACAGTTAATACTAAAAAATGCCATGAAAACAATTAAGAGATTACTCACTTAGCTTCTTAACAGCTTATTGATAGTAAGATGGAGTCCAAATTGGAACCTCTGTTTTTTCCCAGCTTGATGGGATTACTGCCACTTTTGATTTCTGTGAGGCTAAATTATTGAATGCTATTCCCCTCAATTCCCAATTGCTTTTTTCCTAAACTTATTTTTTAGCTATCTGTTTTGAGAACTTTCCAGAAATGCAGACTCTTCAGTTACTTTTGCCAGTTATGTACATTTGGTTATATTCCACATATACTTAACAGTGAGTTTGCACTTAGGTCCATGTGGAAACCTTGTAGTCAAGATTCCCCATCCTGAGTAGTGATGCTTTGCTGGATCAGAAAGTACAGTCTACATGGCAAATACTAGAAGGAACTTTAAAAACATCCTTTATAAATTTAGGTACAAATGTGTAAATCCTTACCTATGTGCTTAACTTCAGGCATAAGTAAGCTAAAATATAATTTACAAAACTGTAGGAGATCCTAAGCAGTGTTTGAGCTATTTGCTGGCATGATGCAAATGAGCATTCTCATGTTCTTAAGTGTGATTAAACAAATATTAAGTATGCATTTTCTTATTTTCTGATAAAAGGTATGACTATCTATGAGCATACCTTTACTTATCTTTTGAAGGGTGACCTTTTCCAGCTTGATTAAAAGATGGTGGGATTTAACTCTGTGGTTAAGTGCTTTGCTGAATAAGAACATGGCTGATTAAAAAAGTGTTCAGTAGTTTTAGATCAGGTCTTTGATGTAACATTCTTTTGTAAGAACAAACCTGCAGAGAATGAGAAAATACATGAAAAAAGAAAAACAAACAAACTAACAAATAATTAAATAAGTAAATGTGAAATAGTGGTGTTTTTTTTTTTTTTTCTCCCAGATATAACTCTTTATAGATGAGGAACTGTAAAATTATAAAAGCTGTAATCAATTTACATTACATAACATTTTTGCCCATGTTTTCAAAGTGATGAGATACTTTTGCCTATATTATTTAACATCTTATGGTACTAACTGCTGTATATATATATTTTTAACTCAAAGGGAGACCTGTGCAGGACAAGACTTTTTTCTTTTTAATTTTAAATCTCTGTTTGTAAACTAACTTTACACCATGTAACATATCTGTGGGTCGCAGAATGAAAACAGGGCCTTTCCTTCTGATATGATAATATACTGCATAAGTAATGATGTGTTTACAGATGAAAGTGTGGTAAGTAAGCTTACACATACAGCTTTTAGTTCATGGCCAGGAACGTAATTGGATATGCTGATGCTCTTAGGGAGCTAGTTTAAATATCTTCAAGTTGAAATAACCTTCCTATGAAAAATAAGAGTATTTGTGAAGCTAAGATGCTATGTGAACATATTTAATAGACACATGCATGATCAGATTTAGCTAATATCTAATTTATAACTCTTTCTCAGCTTATAAGTTATACCATTAACCTTTTTCTCCTTGTGGTGGGCTTGGCATTGGCTGGCTGACAGACCTCCACCCCCCTCTTACTCCCCCTCCTCAACAGGATAGAGGGAGAAAAATAATATGGAAAAGCTCATGGATCAAGGTAAAACAGGGAGATCACTTACCAGTTACCATCATGAGCAAAACAGATTCGACATGGGGAAGATTAATTTAATTTATTGCTAATTAAAAACACAGTAGGATGATAAGAAACAAAGACAAAAATAAAATCACCTTCCCCCAACTCCTCTTATTTCCAGATTCAGCTTCACTCCATTCCTATCTCCTCTACTTCCTACCCTCATCATGGCCCCCAGGCAGCACAGGGGAACAGAGAGTGGAGGTTGTGGTCAATCCATAATGCTTCACCTCTGATGCTCCTTCATCTTCCCTCTCTTCCCCTTTTCCAGTATGGGGTCCCTCTCACAGGAGGCAGTCCTTCAAGAACTGCTCAAGAACTGCTCCAGCATGGATCCATGCCATGGAGTGCAGTCCTTTGGGAACAGACTGCTCCAACGTGGGTCCCACATGGGCTGCAGCTGCTGCCGGACCACCTGCTCAAGAGTGAGTTCTCCTCCACAGGCTGCAGTTCCTGCCACAAGCCTGCTCCTTTATGGGCTCTCCACAGGCTGCAGCTTCCTTCAGGGCACATCCTCCTGCTCCAGCATGGGGTCCTGCACAGGCTGCAGTGTGGATATCTACTCCGACATGGACCTCCCTGGGCTGCAGGGAGTCAGATGGCTCCACTATGGTAACCTTGGTCACCACGGGCTTCTCCATGGTCTTGTCTATGGGCTGCAGGAGAATCTCTGCTCCAGCACCTGGAGCACATCCTCCCCCTCCTCCTTCTCTGACCTTGATGTCTCCAGAGCTGCTTCTCACACTTCTTTCCTCACCCCTCTCTCTCAGAGCTGCTGCACAGTGTTCTTACCCTTATCTTCCACAGGCTCTCCCAGAGGCACCCCCAGGGTGGCAGGTGGGCCCAGCCGTGCCCTGTGGTGGAGTCGGCTGGCACTGGCTGTGTCCAGCATGGGGCAGCTCTGACCTCACCTCACAGAGCAGTCTTGCAGCCCCCCCGCCAACACCTGGCTAAATTGCAGAGTCATAGAAAATACTTAATTCAAGAAGACATCATTCAAAAAAGAAGTGAAAATGTGCGCAAATGAAGAAAGTGAAAGGAGCAACACACTCTAGCAGGTTCAATATAAAAAGCAGGCCAAAAGAAGAGTTGGATAACAATTTTCAAAAGGCATAAGAGCCGTTAATAAATTCTTTCCCAAAGGCATCAGAGGCAGGAAACCTGCTCAGACTTGTAGGAAAAAAAAAAAAAAAAGAGGCTCCCTGAGAATATAAGGTCACAGCAGAAAGACTAAATGAATATATATGAATGTATTATGTCCATACTAACTGTTGAAGAAACTGAAAAAGTTATACCATGGGTTTGCAATAAAAAACTGTCTGGCAAGAGACAGAGTGGAAAGCCTCCCTGATGTAGTCTTCCCCACTACTGACAGCTTCTCAGGCCGTGCCTTAGCACTAGACAACAGGTATTAATTCCCTGAAGAGTATGCTGAAATAATCCTTTTTATGTGAAGTTGGGCATCTGCTGTAGTACATCCCAGAAACTTTAAAACTGTATCTTGCCCACTTACACTGCTAGTTTCTATGAACCAAACTCTCCTTTCCACTACCAGAACAAAGGTGAATTATAGCTACAGAACTATTCCTGTGCAAGTAGCTTCAGCATAAGCCAGTACTCTTTAATGTGGAAAAGAGGACTTTAGGGAGATTTCTCTATATCACAAAATGTATGGGGAAAGACAAAGAGTACTAGGTACTGGAGGTGTAGAAGAGCCTCCACATGAGTAAATAGACTAAGACTCTCTCTAGCTTGAAAAAAGACTGCTGTCATAGTCTGAAACCAAGAAGCCAGGAAAGCACTGCTATGACAAATGAGACCTTGACTATGTCTGTCTAGCTCTAATTGACTGGTTTAATCCATTTTGAGCTGGAAAACAAATAAGCAATAGTCAAACATTTTTATGTGACTGTTGCTAGCACTTTTTATAGCACTTTTGGGATGGGAGACCAGAGAATGACAGAAATCCTGATGACAGCCACTAAGCTGGCTTTAGGTGTGGAGAAAGTCTAGTACATTGGCCCAGGAAAACATGATTAACAAGGATGATGGTGGCTTCCATTGGTGATCTAATTTATAAAGCAATGATTAGCTAAAACTAGATGAAAGGAATATAAACTGAGTCTGAGAGGGAACCATTACATGTAGGGGCCCACCCAACAGTCAGGACTTTGTCATGTCAACTCGTTGGACTGGGTGCTATTCCCTTGAGTCTATGATGTGAATCTGAATTGGACCAGAAGGTCTAGAGCCTTTGCTGGTTTCAATGTGTAGTGTCCATGTGTCAGAGAAGAGGAATCCTAGACTAGAAACCTCCTGTCCCACATAAGCTGCTTAGTAAATAAATTTAGATTACGTGTCTCTGAGTGGTATGATTCAGTTCTTGCAAAAACCTCACCCAAAGTGCTCTGTGTAGACAGGTAGGCAGGAAAATTGAAACAGGTCTATGCAAGTGTGAAAGAATAGAAAATGACTGATTACTATACCTTGCAGCGTTGGGACTGTTTACTATCAAATCAAACTGGCTGGTGTCAGGCTTAGAATAAACACTAGGATAAGGTTCTTCACCAGATATATAGCTAAATTGTGTTTTCTACTTAATGGTTTGCATGGGCTTTAGAAATATCAGAATAAAAGAAGAAAAATCTATTGAAGACAGAAAATACATTTCTGAATTAGAAATGTCCCATGTCACAGATCACTGGAAGCTGGAACATTGTCCCAGAGAAGCATCATTATGTGCTTGCCCTGCTCTTACGTTCTTCCCTGGGCACTTCTAGAATCATGGAGATACTAGGGCCTTTTCCCTGGCTTACTTGGGTGTTGTTTGGGCATGGGGGACAGTGAAAGTACAGCATGCGCAGTGCAGGCAATACAAATATTGTTTTAATAGGTTATCTAAAAGCAACTCAGAGGTGAGGGTCCACTTGGGCTAGGCAAATAAAAAAAAAAAAAATTCTCAAAATAGTGGAGGAGTGTTCCTCAGTTGCTGCTAACTCAGCTATTAGAACAATTAAATGAGATATGGGAGACCTTGAATTCTCTCCTCTGAGGCAATTTCTGTCTGTAATGTTGTTAATGTACGTTAGACACTTGGCTACAAGGTATTCTGTCTTGGGGGTGTTCTTTTATATATTTAAATTGGATGAACACCAAGTATCTCAAATGAGACCATCTTTCTCTACAATCACTGACTAAATACTTTTGTTGCGTAGGGAAGCTCTAGGAGGAAGAAATAAAGGAGCACTACATCAGAAAACCTAATATTCCAGTGATTTTAATGCTCACAAAAGAGATGGGACATCTATTCTAAATTTTGAGTGCATTTCGGTAGTAGCAGAGTTTGCATCTTTTTTTCCTGAGGGCTCTTTGGCACCATGCTTCTGTATGATTTTCGTATGCATGTAAAGTTGCTACTCAAAAAACAAAGTCCACATGAATACACAAAAGAATCACAATCCAGTCTCCTATGAAATTAAAGAATTCTTAATAGAGAGGAGATTAAAAATTACTGACTGCAATGTTATAAAAAGACCCAGCATTTGGACAATATCACTTTATGCATGAAATCGTTAGTATTAATCTGTACATCTAAGTGTAATCACAGATTTTTTTTTTTTTTGTCTTGGAATTCCTTATAATGGAGTTAATGTTACAAACAGTATGACCCATTTCTTATCATTTTAATGGCAACAAAATGAGAAAAAAAAATCTAATCTTTCACACTTACGGGCTATGGAACAGAGAGATGTCAATTGCCTACCGTTTTGCTTAGATACATATCAATGGTTAGCTTTGTAGCTTTTTTTAAATCAAACTTGCTAAATCTCTGCTTGCCCATGGAACACCATCATGTCTAGAGCAATGTGACAAAAGTGGTCTTTAATGTTGTGTTAGCTGCTGTTACCTTTTAGAATTTCAAGGAGAATTACATCAAGCAGCAAAAGACAGTTTTGTGGGATACTACTGTTACAACTTTCATATGATAGAATGACCTGTGTCGAATAAGGCTAAAAAGTGCTGAAATTAAATGCAGATGATAACATTAGCAATTTTGATAATATATTGGAAACAAAAAATAGTTTTGAAGCACACCATTAATAAACAGATTCAAACAGTATGAGCTTGCAGAGTATGACTGTCAGAGATATAATGGTGTGAGGAAACAGTAAACCTCCATATCAGACAGTGACACTGATATCCAGGATTAACATGAAATTTACATCCATGGAATTCTTACAGCTAATTACTTGACTTAAACACTCCATTATTTCAAAATATTTCAGAGTAACGTTGCATATACATTCACAGAAATCTGTATTACACATCATTGCAACAATTGCTTTTGCTTAGCTTTTTAAATAAAAAGAATCAGTGGATTAGTAGAACATTAATAGAAAAAAAAAAGAAAAAAAATAAATACACTAGAGGTAAAATAATTTTTTTTTCTTAAAGCTACTTATACTGTCAAAACATCTAGACGATTCTGCAGAGAAGATAGGATAGTTTTGAAGGACCCATTTTTAACAGACAGGTATGATTTTAAAGACTCAGCTATGTACATGTTCAGCCTATCGGAAGTGAAATGATAGGAGACAGAGAGAGGGCAACTACTATAACTAAAATTACTGCTACAGCAGCTATTCTTGATACTATCTCTGTGTTCTGTCAGCACAGCCTTTTGCCGTAGGAACTGGTTTCTATAAACAGAATAAAAATTGGTTTCAAATAATAAACAATCAGTCCCTTGCCTGATCCTCCAGCCCAATCATCGAGAGGTTATAGACAAGTTAAATCATTCCAAAACAGATATAAAAAATATTATCAAGAAAAAGAAATCTTTCAATATACTTTCATGTACCATATCCTGTAGAAGCATCAAATGATCAAAAATGTGACTCAAATAAGATTTCAAGGTGAAGAGCACTTATTACTCATCATGAAACTAATATAAGAAATCAAAAGATTTGAACCTAAATCAAATGAATTATTTTAAACACTCTTATTGACAACATTACAGTGTGAAATAAATATGGAGATGCAACCTCTCATTCCAGCTGTTTTCACAGATAGATTACCCATTATTCAGTGGCCATTGACTCATAACAGAAGTTTTGTGTAAAAGGAACTGAGTTGGTAAACCATCTGAAATAGAGTAACATTTACAAGATGAAAAATGAATTATTATTCTACTAGGGATACATCCTAGGGTAAACTGAGCAGTGCAAAGAAAGTAGCAATGCAGTTCACAAATGATATTAAATATGTGAATGCAGGTCACTGCAGTTGACTAGGCCTCTTAAACCTTAAACTGTCTAGTAGCAAACCTGACAACATCATGCAAAATCATACTTCAAACACTAAGCATAAGGACTAGCAACTAAAAGGCCCCTTTTTGTGAGCATTCTTCCACAGTAAGAGGGTTCCATTAATCTTCCTGAATTTTCTCAACAGCTACATAACTCACTATTATCATCGCACAGATGTAATTAGAGGGCTGAATATATACATGATAGGCTTAGCAATGCATAGGAGAAAAGTTTTTGAGAGCTTTTGCATAGCCAGTGTTATTCCTCATAAGCACCTTAGTGTGTGCCTGTAATTATGAGTCTGTCTTGCATAGGGGAGGAAAAGGGAACTAGATTTGAAATGTGTGAACTGAACCAGACCATATAGACTCTCCAGAAAGATTTTCCTTAACAGGCACATGGCTTTCATCTTCGTTGACAAATGAGAAACAAATATTTTGCTTCTAGTACCACCTAGGAGAAAAATATGAAATATAACAATGAAAATGTATAAGCAGTTCAAGTGACATGCAGCATCACAATCACTGCAAGTTCAAGATATCACTGCTCAGAAAGATAAGCATTTTTTATATCTATTACAGAACTTCTGTAGAACTTCCCAGTAATTTATGAAGTATGGGTATATGTTGATTCCATCTGAAATCCCTCTGCCTTGTGTAATGTCTAGCTATACAATGATATATATACACTTGTAATTGTGCAGAAGCCGTTGGACTTCTATGGGTCTTTTTGATAAATATTCTGCAGAGAAATAAAAAGTAGTTAAAGAAACTGTGGATTATTTTTATTACACATGAAGCAAAACAGAATCAATTCTCAGGGTAATTATCCTCTGCTTACCCAAGTCACTATGAGCTAGAGCAGTTATTTCTGTAAATTAATGCCTATGCAGTTCATTTGATGATACTAACAATTTGTGATAATTTGTCCCTACATGTATATTATATATAAATAAACAATATATTTATGCAATAAACTCTAAAATTCCTATACTTCTAAAAAACTACTGACAAGGGATTGTAGAATTATATTCAAAAGAGAAGAGTTTACATTATATTTCAGACACCAGGAATACATAAACAGCAAAACATATTTCTATGTAAATACACATTCTTAAATATGACCCACTAATTTCTGGATATCTGGAGGTACAGAAACAGAAGATGTGATTTCTTATTCACCTCTTTAAAAGTAGAAGCCTTTAACTGTATCCTTTCCTTTGTATAAAAGAAATATTTTTAATGTTTTATATATTGACTGTATGTAGCAAAATCAAAGCTATATTCTGCCACCATTAGTTGCACTAGTAAGAACTGTTTTTGGTGGAGAATATGAAATTACTTCCTATGTAGGTTAGTGTTCTTAGAGTTAATGAAGAATCCTTATGAGCAAGAGTGAAGAATTCGATTTTAAGTTATATGCTTGCAAACGTAGTGTAAAATTCAAATGAACATGACTAAAGAAAAATATATTCTCAAATATATTCATGAATGAGCCTGAGGCATGTTTTTATAACATGGGCTTAGGTTACAAAGTATTCAGTTTAATTCAACGTGATCATTTAAATTAGTTTCCAAGGGAAAGAAAGAAAAAGAAAAAGAAAAAGAAAAAGAAAAAGAAAAAGAAAAAGAAAAAGAAAAAGAAAAAGAAAAAGAAAAAGAAAAAGAAAAAGAAAAAGAAAAAGAAAAAGAAAAAAAAAAGAAAAAGAGAAAAAGAGAAAAACAACCAAAAAAAACTTTAATGACAGTTTAGGTGTTTTTGTTTAGGTATATTCAACTGTTTCTGACAGGTAGTTTTCTATTTTGGATAGATCTTTCCCTACATCTTGGAAAGCATGACTAAAATAGCCTGTGCCTCATTGAAAATTGTGCTTTAATCACTGAAGATCTCACAGTAAAACTTAGATGTTCACATTAAGAAGCTCTATGGAGATAATGGACTGAAATAGTGAAAGGAAGAAAAGCAATAAAACTCCACTGCTTTAATCTGTTCTGAATTTCTGAAAATAAAACGTGCAAAAGGAGAAAAATATGTTTTTAAGTATCAGTTGGATAAGATTGCTTTATAAGATATGTTGTATATGTGGGGGAACTGCAGTTTTAAAATGAGTCTAATTAATTTCTCTATGCATGCTAAGAGCAGAAAGTACATAAATTCCTCTGTTTTATCAGAACTGATAGAAGGTTTGATCTGGGCAACAATGATTTTCTTAGGTAGTCAAACTGTGGAGAGCCTCCCTATCTCACACGCAGAGTATGTCCATGATACTCTTTGCTTTCATGTAAGAAAGCTTTGCAGTTTATGAAACGTGGCTACTTATTACCAGATAGCTTCACCTGGAAGCTTATAAGAAAAAATACTAAATAACTCTTCATAATGTCATCGTCTATCATGAACCCCACTGCTACTGGCACCGAGGACACTGGTAAGCATTTTGACACTTGCTGGTCTTGTTTTGTCACAAATCATAATCTTGAAGGCTTTTGATGTTTTATATTAATTTGTTAGAGACTGAGAGCATTTTGTAGCTTCTAATACAAAGGAGCGTGGAGCAAATTTTCTCTTTCCCCTTCTAGGCTTAAATGGTTACATCAATCACTCTACATCTGAGAAGCCTATAGCATCCTAGGGCAGCTCCAATCTGGCAATCCACATTAGAATTTTGCATAGGTGTAAACTAGCTTTTCCCCCACCTTCGTCTTTGTGGTGTCCATGACCAACCTGGGTATACTACATAGGTGGAAAGTGTAACAGCTTTTGAAAACTACAACCTTAATGACATTTCTATCATACAGTGAGCTCTGAGGGACATCAGTGGGTAGACTTAGACACAGCTAAAAACTACTCCCTGATTGTCTGCAGCTACTTGGTTAAGATCTATGATGCAAACCATTCTTCCCAATTCTGTGTTTCTTACAGAAGACTCTTAATGTGATCCAGTTTCCTGTTGATGAGCAGTGACTCACTCACAGGAATAATCTTTCCAGGGTTTAACTAGACCTGTTAGTGCAAAAAGCCTGTAATTCAGTCAAAATTTTGTTGAAAATATTTATTTCTTATAAAGGGGAGCCAGGCTCTCCATTGCAAATTAGTAAAATGAGATAACTGGATAACAGCTCTTGAATCAGCGTTTGCATGCTTTGCACGTGCTCCGCAAGTCCTGGGAAGATTAGCATTCAAAAACCTTCCAGAGGAGCCTTCTATTGATTCCCTGGGAATCCCCCTGAGCTGGAAAATGTCACCTTCAGAACACATTTTTGATCAGTTCCACTCTCATATATCTTTTCTTTTATATTGTACATAATGTTATAGTTATTTTTAAAGTTTGAATACAAAAAGTAATGTGGACTTAAAAAAGTAAGTAAAGACAAAGCTCAAAACTCAGCTGTACTTAAACTTTTACAGACTTCCATTTTTTTCAAGCCTATAACCTAAGCTTCCAATAACTTGTTACAATTTAAAATAATGTAAATTGAAAATAGGTGTTTAAATAGTCTAAACAAAATGAGAGGGAGAGACAGAGTGGGAGAAAGAAAAAGAAGTGTCTCATATGAGACACTGTATGAGATAAGATTGTCTGAGTGAAAATAAGGTAATTGGGAAATCTTTCTGTCTTTAATTTCTTTGAGCTTACTGAATATCTAAACCGAGATGATAATACTAAACAGAATATTCTGAAATTTGTATCCTTCTGTCTTCTCCAAGATGTAGTTGTTGTTTGTAACTTAGCAGAATGTTTCCTAAAATCCATGACACATTTTTTTGAATTAGAAAAGTTTTTTTTTTAGCATAAAACTCTCATATTTTACAAGATCTGTTTGTTTCATTGTTGATGACTATGCTATGCAAAACATTTTACAAAAAGCTGCATTACTATGATTTTTTTTTTTTTGTTTGTATACAGTCAAAGGGTTTATTTTCTTCACTGATGAGTTGCTTTATCTTTTGTTTTCTCCCTCTGCCTGAATTTTAGCTTTTATATCATAAGATACTTGATAGAAAACCTAAGAAGATAATCTTACTAATTGGTTTTCATTGTTTAAATTCATTTTTCTGATATTTAGCTCAGTATGGCAATTTTTGAAGGTCAAGTTAATCACAATGTGAAAAGCTTAGCTAATTATTATATTTGTATTACATTAATATAATTGACTTTACTGTTTCTCCAATGCAATGTCTTCCTTATTACAAAGGAAAACATGCTTCCATTCTTTCATTACATTTCTAAAGGCCACCTGACTGTAATTCTCTGTATTCTGTCCTACATTAATCTATCAGGGACTGAGAAAATGTTATTTATCTGGTGGATAGGCCATATTTTCTTCTAGTTACTTCTGTTGTGATCAAATCAAGCAGATGATATGTGGAAACAGAGAAAAATTGAAAGAAGAATCAGTTGGTTCAATTTGAATCAGGTCATTCTCTGTCTCAGTAAAAACATTTTTCTCACATTTAAGGGTTCTGTTCTTCTCTTGTGTTTAGGGGTCCAGTCGACTGTTAACCAGTCTTTCATATTTAGACATCTTAATTTTCTTACTCCAATTTGAATGAATTGCCTCTGCCTTATGCTTTCAGAGTAAAACCAGCTTCTGCAGTGATGGATTCAGTAATTTGCTCCTTTCTCTTTTTGCATCTTCAGTTCACCTTTTCTGTGAAGCTTCATTAGCAATAACTTTTTTAATGATGTTTCCAATTAATTATTAGTCACTTGGAGACTCAATGCAATAGTTCAATTTTCCTGCTCCCTGGCCAGTTTTAGCAGGAATGTCAGCAATATTATGAAATCTATTTTCAGTAAGAGGAATAAATTATTTTTCAGAAAGAAACATAGCCGTTGAAGAAGGAAAAGAAACTATCGAGGAGGAATGGGCTGAAATCAAAGGATTCAAAAATACTGGAGTTTCTCAATGACTATGCTAAAAGACTAGTGTTGAAGCTGCAAATGAAACACTTCAGAGTGCAGAAGCAATGAAGCTGAAGTTCCTGTTTAAAATCTCTGTCAGTTACATCCTATCCTAATATATTCATAGAAGTTGATATTTAGCTTGATGGCACAATCTGAAGTATATCAGGTTTAGACACACAGGTGCACAATGTTATGCAAAAAATGTGAATTAATATTGCTAAAGTTAATATTCCCCTTTAATAGGCAGATTTGGAGCTTAGTGTGTATGTGTATATTGTACACACACACACGTATATATGTTACATATGTGTGTCCTTTTAGTATGATCCTCTTCGTGAAGTGTAAGAAAACTTTTGGGGCCAGAGGATGCATGACAGGTGGGGAAAAATGGCACACAGATTTAATGGACTGGTTTACAAAAATAAGTTATTTAAAGTTTTTCTGAAAACTGCTGCTCTTTAGAAATCCTCATTTTAGACATACTTACACCCACTTGCTAGTTTGCTCTGCTATTGAATGCAAGGATGTCTCAAGGTGACAGTTAAAGTAATGTTTATTAGTGTCTTTTCTTCCTGCAATCTTTCTTAGACTGAGCTAAACTAAGTAGATAAGTGACACTTAATTGTGGGTACAGGGAATGTATAAAGCTTTATTAAACTTAATGATAGCACTCAATATACCTGCTACTTGTGAATCCTCAAGAGTTCCTTCTGGTAAATCAAAGACTTTACTTGTAAAAAAGGTGAAATTTGCACTAATAGTAGCTCCGTAAAAGTACAGTTCAGGCTACTGCACTTTAAAATGTATATCGTGTTAAGATGAGAATAATATGATTTAACCTGCATTTAATATAGTTTAGTCTGTATTTCAGTGAACACTTAAATTATATTAAGCTAATGCATTTTTATTAATATGACCAAACAGCAATCAGGAGGGAACTCCTGCAGTGTAGCACACAGATATTGAAAAATCAGGTTACATATGCCTCCATATTTGACATTTACTTGTACATTTGGACAATTGTCTTCCAATCCACCTGTGATCTGTAAAAGGCTTGCTGTAATTGCTGTTACTTTTTAAAAGTTATCACAATTCCTACAAAATTTAAGGAAATGACAATGAAGGTATTCTGCATTCACTTTTTGATTTTCAAAGCATTTAAAAACTGTACCCAAAAGATGTATTTCTTGATCAATGAGAAACAGAGCAAAAGTTCTGTGGTGGTTTTACCCAGCTAAAGAGTTGAATTCCACTACAACCGCTCGCTCACTCCCCGTCCTCAAAGGAACAGGGGGAGAAAATATGATGGACCAGGGCTCAAGGGTTGAGGTAAGGACAAGAAGGTTGCTCACCAGTTGCTCACTGTCACAGGCAAAACAGACTCAACATTGGGAGATTAATATAATTTATTACTATAACTAATAGACTAGAGCAGTGAGAAACTAAAAAGCAAACTAAAAACACCTTCCCCCCTTCCACCTTCTTCTACCTCCTCCCCCCGAGCGGCACAGGGGAACAGGGAATGGGGGCTGCGGTCAGTCCATATCGCTTCGTCTCCACCACTCCTTCACGGTCACTCTTTCTTCCCCTGCTCCAACGTGGGGTCCCTCCCATGGGATGCCGTCCTTCCNCGGGGTCCATCCCTCAGGAGCAAACTGCTCCAGCAAGGGTCCCCCACGGGTGGCAGCTCCCACCGGATCACCTGCTCCTGCGTGGGATCCTCTCCACGGGCTACAGGTCCGGCCCGGAGCCAGCTCCTGCGGGGGCTCTCCATGGGTTGCAGCCTCCTTCAGGCCACATCCACCTGCTCCACCGTGGGCTCCTCCACGGGCTGCAGCGTGGGAATCTGCTCCGCCGTGGTACACCATGGGCTGCAGGGGGACAGCCTGCTCCACCATGGTCCTCACCACAAGCCGCAGGGGAACTTCTGCTCCGGCGCCTGGAGCACCTCCTCCCCCTCCTTCTTCACGGACCCTGGTGTCTGCAGGGCTGTTCCTCACTCCTCTCACTCTCAGCTGCTCTTGCGCAGCAGTTTTTTCCCTTTCTTAAATCTGCTCTCACAGAGGCACAAACAACATTGCTCATTGGTTCAGCTGTGGCCGGTGGTGGGTCCCTTTTGGAGCCAGCTGGAGCTGGCTCTTATCTGACATGGGGCAGCTTCTGGAATCTTCTCACAGAAGCCACCCCTGTAACCCCCTTGCTACCAAGCCTTTGCCACATAAACCCAATACAAGTTCTTGCAAATATAATGTCACCAACACAAATGTGATGTTGCCCTGACTTCTATAAGTTGGAAATACTATTATTTTGATTCAGTCTCCTGCAGTTACTTTCTGAGCTTTCAGACACCTTTTTTTAAACATGTCTCTTAATATATATGTTTATTTCTGAAAGTAGTTTCAGGACACGAATTATTAGGTTGTCCTTACAAAGATGCACAAGTGTTACCTTTAATGGAATTTTGTTTAACAAAAACAAAAACAAAAACAAAACAAAACAAAAAAGCTACAAATAAAAAATATCCTTGCATTTGAGGACAGAAGTACTTCCCAGGTCAAAAAAAATCACATGCTATTCAGGTTATCAAAGATCTAAAGATTTTCAAATATATATGCATAGTTTCTATGCAAAATATAGTTTCTATATTTTTGGTAATGAACAGATGCTAATCTAATATGGCAGGCCTAGTTGGTAATGAATGAGAACTGAAATTTACCTTTTGGGTAGATTCACAAGAGGGTTACAAATGAACTACACATAACGAAAAAAAAAAAAAAGGAGAATATGTGAGTGAAGCTTGTCTTCATTTTGTGGAAAATAAAAGAACTGTGAACCTCACAATATGTAATGTTTTCTGAGCATTACATTAATCTTTGGCTACAGGAAGAGAAGACTGGTACTTGCCACCCACTCTATGCTACTTAGACTTTTTCTGAGTAGATGAAAAGAGAGAGCTTTCTGATAATGCACTTGATGTTCAGCATTACTGGTGGCTTCTTTTCCTCTATTCTGGATAAAGGAGAGAGCGAGAGAAGCATTTGGAGTTTTTCTATTGCATGAACAAACAAACAAACACATTGATGTATTAAAGGATGTGGAACTACAATTAAACAGAAAGATGATGTTGTTCATGGCAGCCCTTAAATCTGATTCCTTGGTCTTTTATATGTTGCTTTTGTAGAAGGTAGAAAGCTGAGAGGGAGAAGATTGCAGTAAAAGACAGTAAATAAATTATTTTGGGAAATGAGCTTCACTGGTTGGTGCCATTTTGGGGCAGCTTTAACAACATCACTAATGTTTTATTAAATAGTTTTCTGATTTAATCCCAGCTGTGACATTATTCATTTTTTTCAGGACTTATACTGAGAACTGCTTTATTTTCCTGCATGCATCTGCATACCATGAAACATCTATTTAAATCTAGTTGCATTTTTAACTAAAAATATCAACTGTATTTTACATTCTATCATTAGCGTAATTACACATTGCCCTGTAAGAATGACATTTTTCATTTGAAGAAAATACAGATGGTAGCTTGGAGTAAATGTTGGAACCAAGCACCTTTAAAGACAGTTGCTCAACTATATTTTTCTAAATGAAAACATTATATATATAT
>VXAL01011829.1:69866-87605 GCA_013399475.1 Chauna torquata
TGTACAACAAAATAGGAGTGTGTCGAGTGGGGGGAATTTATGATTAGAGTTTTCAAAAAAAAAAAAAAAAGTGATACAGCTGGTCATTTTGAAGTAAAATTGAATTAAAGTGTTTCACTTGATTTTGTAAAGTAGTTTTTACTTTTTTTTTTTTAATGAGATGCCATACACACATCTCACTCTCTATTTCCCCAACAAGTGACACATTTAACTGTTTAGACTGTGTCAACATCCTGTTTATACTCTAAATCAACAATGTTAGAAATTGGAGCCTTTATGAAGTGAAAATATTTCCAACTAGTGCTTGTTCTAGGTAAATTTTCATGGGTAACCCAATAGAAGATTGTAACCAAAACTCCTGAGACAAAACAAACAAACAAACAAACAAAAAACTATTAACTTCTGCTTTTTTTTGTCTTTAGTCTGATAACTGCAAAGTATGCCATATTGCAGTTTTGTACTCTGAGCTGTTCTGCTTTCCAAAAAGCAAGGTAAGAATTATATTATTTACAGGAACCTATTTATAGCTATTAATGCATAGGTCTGGCTGAAGTAAGACTTCAGGCTTTCCTTGGAAATAGTGATCAGGTTGTGCCAGCTTTTTCCTGGAGCAATCTTCTGGGAGTTACACTAACAAAGACATTAGTTAACTCTTTTGTACCAAGGGGGTTTTAATATGGGTATTTTAGATTCTTCCCTCTCTGTCCTTGTGTCAAAAATGATTGTACATGTTCTCAATTACCCTTAGCTATACTTCAACCCCTGCAAAATTTTAATGTATATTTACCTTTGCTATGTTAAATACTTACTGTATCTCTTTCACCACATTAACTACCATCCCCTAATTGCAATCCCCACAGTTCTTCATTCACAATTTCAGCAGTCTCTGCTCTTCTCTTATCTTCCTTCTTCACCCTTAAGTTGAAAAATAACTTGCCTTTTCATATTATCCTCCTACTCCCATTTCTATGTCTTATTTTTTCCTGTCTACTATCCTCTATGCTACTTTTGTTACCATCCACAAAACCCTGATGCAATTTACTGTTAAATGATCACTATAGTATGTTTAGGTACTTTTTCCTGTTTATAACAATCTCTATATTACCAAACCTAGTAATTCTGTGGAGTTCACAGATTAAAGTGTACAACTTAGCCGCATACTCATTTATTAATGAACTCAGTAAAGAGATGATGTGAAATTAATTAAAAGTCAACAGATGCTTTAGTGAGACTAAATTTGGATATCAGGAGAAAAGAAAAGGAGGTAGGGTCATAAAAGTTATTTACATATGTATTTAATCAAAATTTGAAATTATGGCTGCTTGCTCTAGTTTACCAGTATCTATATCTGTCTATAGAAAAATAAATTTACAATAAATGATTCTTACATGAAACAAAAACGTTAACAAGATTACACCCCATACATTTAGACAGGAGCATATAGTCCACTTTTCTATTTTCTGTTTTCGTTTGTTCCTCCTTTGGTGCTACCTACCTCTTCTCTTTCTCCCCTTGCCCTACCCCCCAAAGAAACAAACAAACAAACAAAACTAGCAAAAAAAAAAAAAAAAAAAGAAAAAAAAGGGGAAATACCCCAGTCTTCATATCTGCAGAAGTGAAAAGTGAAAACTGTGGAAAAGGTACATTAAACCTCAAGGAAATGATCATTTTTGTCATGCTATGACATGCAGGGTCTGAGAAACTTGTGCACAGCTGGGTTTTCTGACAGCCAGTTGCCAGATGTGAGAGGAAAACAGAGCAAAGCTATTTCAAGTTTAAGAAAAAGAAGACATTCCCAATGGTGAAGGAAAACCTTCACCACTGGTCTACCAGACATTGAACTAATGCCCACACTTAACTACCAGCTCATGAATGCTAGTGTGCAACTGAGGTCATTCAAGAAAGAAAGGAATCATTTAGATTGTAATACCCATCCAGGACATTTGTAGCTGGGTGAGGAGGTAGGTACTGCAAGGCAAGGTCAGCCTTCCCTTAACCTGACCAGTACCGTGGGTCCTATCAAGGGCTTCTTCTGCTCTGATACAAAGGACCTATCATGCTGAATTCTGTTTTCCTATACATGTAGGTAGCCTGTGGATGGACCAGGAGGATAGTGCCACAATTTGGCTCAATTTGTGTCAGAAACCCAGACTGTGGGTTGCAGCCAATTAGAAGCTCAACATCAGTGTCTCAGGATGTGTCTCTCAATTAAAGTTGCCAAGGGCACTTGTATTAGGCTATGTTTCATAGATCTAATATATTCAATTCCTCTGCTCATTCAACATGAAGGATTACAGTACTCAAAGGCCTTTTCTATTACTCTGGGGGTAATTCTCAACTCCCTCTTCACTCAGTGAGGGCTAGGGGGGCATTGACATTTCCACAGGGCATTTTAGCATCTTACATTGGCAACACTCTCCTCATTACTTAGCCCAGTCTCATTAAATCCTTATAGAGACCCTGCAGCTGTGGTCAGTAAGAAGGAGCACTGTGCCACAGTAAGAAGGAGAGCATAAGGGATATTCATCAGCTGATGAATCATCCTATTCGCAGTCCTTATTCAAACAGTCATCCCTGGAGATGGTCAACAAAGGAATAAGTCTATGTCTGTACTCCTCACAGAAATCTTTGCCCTTGAGAGTCGGGGGGCTGTGGAGAGGCTGTCATACAATTAACAGAGCAATTCATTGTGTCTTCACAGCTCTTTAAGACTTTTAATCTCTTCACATATTTTTCTGGTGATAAAGGAACTGCTGCAATGCTCTCTCCATCCAATCTCCTCACTGCTGTAGGAGAAATTGGAAAGAGAAGACAGTCAGACCATCTGTCCTGTGTCTGCCCTGGAACACAGAAGTGAGAAGGCAATGCCAAAAAATAAAAATAATGTAAAAAAAGGACATTGTACAGTTAAAGCAACAACTAACTAAGGATGCTGAGCAGAGAAGATAAAAATGTTTCCAGTTTCTAGAGGCCCACTGAGCTGCCCAGATGGAAAGTTATCAGAAATATTTCAGATTGTGCATGAGTTACAGATTCCTGAAAATACTCTCTGATTTACATCAAGATTTGATTTACTTCTGGAGCCATTGTTATCTTCTGTGTGTGTGTGTGTGTGAGTGTGTAAGAGACACTGGAACCAGCTGGTTCCTCACCTCTGCTGGAGAACTCTGTGCTAGCCTCAGTTATGGAAAATTATTACTTCCCTGTACACTCCTGCCACATCTGTCTTCAGAACTGGCAAGACATTTGCAAAAAGTTGTCTTAGACCTCCCACAGAAGTATGACATATGAGGTAGAAGTTACCTGGGATTACTTCTGTCCCTGCAGTTTTTCTGACCACAGTGTTGCTGGCAATTAATTTTTAATGTTTGCACCACATTTTCATAAGGTATGTTTGCTGTGAAAGGAGTATGCTAAACCCTGTATCAGTGCTGATAGCTGTGTCTTCACGTACTGTTTTCTGGCCTCTGCTTACAATGGTATGTTTCCAAGCACAGAGAAGAATCTCCCTTGGCCATTTATGACCCCACAACTGTAGAATGGCAATCTTTGAGGTAGGCCCAAGCTGGCAGTATGGGTCAGCAATGCCCATGCCATAAAAACAAGTGGTCTGCATGATGGTATTAAATACCTCAATAGACACTAGCTGGGAAGGAAGTCTACTGTGAGGGGAGGCGTGTAAAGCAATCAGAAGACACCTACTTTCTTCTTTGTTGTCAATTATGCGTGGAACATTATGTAACAGTGTTGTAGGTGGGTATTTATCTTTTTGCAGTTGGTTTCAAATATGGTCATACTGCAGGAATATTTTGCTCTTATTGGTGGTCATTCTAGGTTGACAAGAGAATAGAATTTCAATAGTTATTTCCATATGCCACAATATTTTCAAAATCTTACAAATGACTGATTTAGGGTTGTCCTAGGCAAAACATTTTCTCTTATCACTTCCTCAGACTCCAGAATGACTGTAGTGGCTGTTTTAGCTTTTGATCCATTGCACATGTAAACTGGTGCAGTTTAGTCCCATGCTTAAATCTGGCCTGGCAGGATTCCTTGTGTTTAACTCTGTGCTCCCAGGAAAGCTGTTAAATCTTTGCATTCACTTTTTCTTTTTTCCTTTTTTTTTTTTTTTTTCCCCTTGGTATTCATGCACACCATATGGAGAACAGGTGCTAAATAAGTATAAATACCAAATGGATTATCATAATTAAACTTTTATCAGCTATTTGTGTGCTAACTTTACATTGCAGTAGTTTCATGCCTCCCTGGCACCACTGGAATTGACAATTGAAACTGTGGTGGTTTTACCCAGCTAAACAGCAGAACTCCACCACAACCCCTCGCTCACTCCCCCTCCTCAAAGGAACAGGGGGAGAAAATACGATGGACAAGGGCTCAAGGGTTGAGATAAGGATAATTTAATTAAAGGGAAAAGAAATAATACAAGCAAAGGCCGTGCGGAAGCAAAGAGAGAAAGAATTCTCTACTTCCTGTCAACGAGCGGTGTTCGGCCATGTCCTGGGAAGCAGGGCCTCAATAAGCGTAGCGGTTGTTCGGGAGGACAGACGTCTTCATAACGAGAGCCCCCCCTTCTCCTTCCCCTTTCCCAGCTTTTATTGCTGACCGTGACACCATATGGTATGGAATATCCCTCTGGTTGGTTCAGGTCTGCTGCCCTGGTGATGTCCCCTCCCAACTGCTGCTCACCCCCAGCCCACTGGGTCTGGGGGGTTTGGAGGGTCTGGGTGCTGTGCCAGCACGGCTCAGCAATAGACACAACACTGGTGTGGTATCAGTGCTGTTCTAGCTACAAGTGCAGAGCACAGAGCTGTATGGGCTGCTGTGGGGAAAGGTAACTCTATCCCGGCCAGACCCAATACAGAAACTATAGGCTGGACATTTATTTTGTTACATTTGAGTAAGTTCAGGCAAGCGATACAGTTTCAAAGGATTCAAGTGCAGGTGTTGAACCAACCCAATAGATGGGGAAATGATTAAATCTGTTACTTTTTGCTTTGCTTTATTTTCTTTCCTCAGAACAAAGGAGTTTATAAAGAACATTGCACTTATTATAAATCTCTAAATGATGAGGAGATCTCATTACAAACCCACTCCCCTAGGCCTACAATCACTCCTGTATCTACTAGGATTTTCATTCTTGTAGCAGCACAAGCAGAACTTGCTGGCATTATAAAATCTCTAAGGACCAGAAAGAAAGCAATGACAATGAAAATCTACTACAATTCTGCCAGAAATGGTTGATCTACAAATGATACAGAGGGCTTAAGTATTGGTTGAGACTGACAAGGATTGTTTTAATGACAGGATGGGCTCAAATCATCTCAGTAGCTGAAAACTCCTAATGTGTTCATACAGCCTGTAGGGGAAAAAGCTGCAAGGAAAGGCAGGTAGTTGCAGAATTCATATTTCCTGTATGATAAATTTCAAGGGCTGTAGGAAGTCTAGTATCTGTTTCCCAGGACCAGTTTAGAAAACAGAATCTTAGAGCTTAATACATTCCTCTTTACAAGACTAGATTTTCACTTAGCTAGAAGAATAAGAAATGCTTCTAAGATAACAACCATGGTGCTTCTAATAATGATAACTGACTGGATTTTATTAGTAAGTATTCACAGTTTAAAGCCCTACTTATTCTGAAGCTCCTATAACATGAAAATAAAGAATGTTGTTCCCAACATGCTATAAAGTACTTTCACATATACTTGTTTTGCTAAGAGCGCAAAGATGATCATTAATTATACATGCAATTATAACTGGGATGAAATAAGGGTGAAAAGACCAGAACAGGTTATCATAATGTACTGTAGTTCACAATCATGCTATTCTAGCATAATTAACACTTCATGAATAATACTGTACTATAGAAACTTATTTGTGCCAACTGCTTTTATAATCTTTTGACCACTTTATGTTACTTTTCCTGATTGTTTCCTACATTAATTCAGCATAGATTACACTGTTTTTCTTCTCACTTGAAGGATGTGTATATGTGCAAATACATATGCATGTATATGTATGCGTGTGTGTGCACATATGTGTGTATGCATGTGTGTTATATATATGTATATGTATATATGTGTACACACGTATGAAGCTACCACTCACTGACTTGGAGAGTTCTGTTTCAAAAGCGACAATGACCTTTTTTTTTTTTTTTTTTTTATTAAATTTAGCCAATTTGGTTTTTTNTGCCAATGTGGCTTTTCAAATGCATATATAGCAAGCAGAACAGATTCATAAAGATGAAACCTGGACATATATCATTCTAGCTCATTTGTCGGGTGGAAAATGGAACTTTTAACTTGGAACCATATGCATCATTCTTTGAATAAAATTTTAAGTACAAAGACTAAAATTCTATGTCCCAAGTCACTTATCCTAACTAATATTCATTATCGGGGAGTCATGACATCATAATGTAAGACCCAGGTGACAAGAGAAATATGTGTGTCTAAGTGTAAATCTCTTCAATGGAGCTTTTCTTGTGATTGTTCAATACAAATCAGAATATGCTTCATGCAAAATATTTTACCAGCATTCTGCAAGACTTTTTTTTTTTTTTTTGTGGTAGTTGTTAATTAGTCTTATTTCTATATGGGAAAATAATTAAATTTAAAAACATTCTTGACATTTATGCTTCATCATTTGTAACGACATAAAGTCATTCCTACAAAATAGGAAATTGTTTCAACTCATAAATGACAACCATAGTATTGTTTTTCCTGTCAAATTAGAAGTCAACTTAAAAAACAGAGAAAAGGTATTTTAAAGGCTTTAAAAATTGTGCTTATTTTTGTAAGGTAAACAGCACATATAGACTAAATTAATTCAGAGTCAAAACATAACACTTCCAGCTTTGACTCTTTGTCTTTTTAAAAACTTTATTTTAGTTTAATCTCAATAAAATAAAGTCAAAGGGAAAAAAAAAAAANCACACGTATGAAGCTACCACTCACTGACTTGGAGAGTTCTGTTTCAAAAGCGACAATGACCTTTTTTTTTTTTTTTNTAAATTTTGTCAGGTTAAAAAGCCCTAGTCATTTTGCAGTGTAGAGGTCTGATTTTAGCTGTTTTGGTTACCTTTATGGAGAAATATGCTTTTTTGTGTGTGTGTGTGTGAATTTACATGATCTATTCTAGTCTTCTGTAAGAAAATAGACCCTAAAAGTGCCTGTTTCTACCCATTGACTATAATAGAATCCTGTAATGGAACTGAGATGTGGATATCTACACTACAGATGTCCAGAGTTATGTAGGATAGTTCCAAAAAATTATATGAAAGGAATTTGAGTTGTTGTGTTTCCATTCAGTTCAAACCTGAGTCACACCTGCTCATTCTGCAAGACTTTTTTTTTTTTTTTTGTGGTAGTTGTTAATTAGTCTTATTTCTATATGGGAAAATAATTAAATTTAAAAACATTCTTGACATTTATGCTTCATCATTTGTAACGACATAAAGTCATTCCTACAAAATAGGAAATTGTTTCAACTCATAAATGACAACCATAGTATTGTTTTTCCTGTCAAATTAGAAGTCAACTTAAAAAACAGAGAAAAGGTATTTTAAAGGCTTTAAAAATTGTGCTTATTTTTGTAAGGTAAACAGCACATATAGACTAAATTAATTCAGAGTCAAAACATAACATTTCCAGCTTTGACTCTTTGTCTTTTTAAAAACTTCATTTTAGTTTAATCTCAATAAAATAAAGTCAAAGGGAAAAAAAAAAAAAGATAAGTGTCAGGTGGTCCTAGTACAACAATTATTCCTCTGTATGCTGCTGTTGTATCTCTGGAAGCTGCAGACTATTAAACCACACTGATTATACCTGTTACCCTAATGCATTATTCATGAAATCAGCACCACAGCATCTTCAAACAGTCTGTCATTTTCCATTACTTTCCATCAAAGAAACCATATGCTGTTCTCACAGTATATTGATACCAGGGCATACACAAAGCAGACAGGCACATGGAAACACTATCTGTTTTCAGATGAGCTTTTCAAATTGTTATTATTAAACACCACTTTTAATGGCCTGTTTGATTATTCAGTGCTTAAACTATGAAACTTCAACAAGGAGAGTGATTGATGACTACTTTGTCTACGGTCAAGATGATGCAATTCTCAAAAAGATAAACAGTCTGCCTTTCAGTGGAACTGCACTACAAGACATTTTATCAAGGGTGCTGTACACTGGATTTTGTTTTGAAGCTTTCTTCTTCAGGTATCTCTCAATTACAGTTTGAATATCTAAGAAGCAGTGGTTCATTATAAGAAATGAGGCTTTGTTCCCCACCCTACCGTATGTGAAGTAAATCATGTTTCTGACCAACAAACTATTTTTTCATGATCACTTTTAAGTTAATCAAAAATAGTCTGATTGTATGCATTAGCTTATAAGCATTCCTGAAGATTTTATGAAATTCTCCATAGACCGTATAAAAAAAAAGTGCCCCAAACCCTTTAGGTAGGTCATGAGAAGGAATAACAATTTGGCTTATTCTTATAAACATTTGATAATTTTTACTACTATTATCCTTTTCTAAACCATGTTTTTGTAGCCAATTATTTATTTTATAATTTGATTTTTGTAAAATATCAAAAATTTGTATTGACTTATAGTTTTAAATCTACTGATATTTTATGTTATTTTTTACTGGATTTCAATCAATATTCAAATCCGTTGTCATCTGAGCCATCAGTCTCATCAAGACATTCCACTGAGTTTTTAATGTAGCCCTATATCCAGCATACAAAGTTTCTATGGGATTAAAACAAAGAGGAATCAAATTCAGATGTAAAGAAGGAGTTTAAAATTAATATTGTTGGCTCAATTTTTCAGTGTTCTTTTTATTCCTCTGATA
Organism: Chauna torquata; assembly: GCA_013399475.1. Classification (NCBI taxonomy): domain Eukaryota; kingdom Metazoa; phylum Chordata; class Aves; order Anseriformes; family Anhimidae; genus Chauna; species Chauna torquata. Next base: position 78,753 of record VXAL01011829.1, read on the forward strand.
TCCCTAAATTAGAACTGAACTGAAAACTCAAAGTCTGGGTCACCAGTTGTCTACACGTATGACTGCTGGGAACAGCTGAGGTGCATTCAGTAGAAATACACCTACATATGGTCCATGAGACTGAGTTTGATCCCAAATGTCTAAACTAAGGCATGCCATTAACAAGACATTGTAGGCACTTGGAGACAGAGTCGTGGTGGGTCCAACTCACTCTCACTGGGGTTGTGTCTTCTCTATTCCTGAATACAGGAGATGTTTTTTCACACGTCAACAAACAAACAAACAAACAAACAAAAACAAAACCAAAACCAAAACAACCAAACCAAACCAAACCAAACAACAACAACAACAACAAAGTTGATATCCCCAAAGCATACTTCAGCTGTATCTGGATGAAATTAAAAAGAACCTGAGCAAACAATGTTATATTAGATGCAACAGATTAGTCATTATCTCATATTTATAGAGTCAATATTCAAGGTATCTAATTTTCTCTTACTGCTTTCCCCTTAATGGAACTTCTTAGGGATAAAAATTTATTTCTAGTGGAGGAAGGCAGTGGTAGCTCTCAGCATTTGAAAGTGTCCACAGGTTTATTACTATGGGGGGACAGTTTTTATGTGAACTAATATCAGGACTAACTGATTCACACTCACTGTAGTCATAGAGTCATGCAATCACACCTACTACTTTCTGCTTCCAATAATGAAGAGTATTATTTTATCTGTGAACCTCCTAAAAACAAGACCATTTAATCTGCCTTTACAGTGAGGGAAAGATTCAAGTCCCATCTAAATCTAAAAAGATCACTGAGGTCCCTGCCCTACCTGCCAGGATGTCACCCACACTCCTGGGTCACCTCCCTCATGGAGCTGCCCACCCTCACGTCCTCCTGGCACCACATAGTATCACACCCATACAATGGAGAGGAAGAATTTGAAATGGAGTTCAGTCCTTTGGGCCCCAGAAGATTTGAATGCCATCAAACAACTGTGACAACGAACATTTGCAAACATCTGTGAAAGCGATGACAAAGCTGCTACATACACAATCTACTTTCTGCTTGTTTCTGCTTTCTGCTAGGAGTAATCTCTTCATTTCAGTGCTGAGCTACATTCAAACAGCAATTTTCCCTAAAGAATGTTCACATGCAAAAATGTTTGAGATTTGTGAGAAGCCTCATTAGGGACTCTTGTGTTCCAGTAAACATTACTTGCAATTAATTGCTATTTTATTTTAGTATGGCTTGGTTTATTTTCGTAGTGTGCAATGTTCATAATGACGCTATCATTTTAGGTTTTTGGTAAGGTATGTATATGGATGGCGTATTCTACACTGTCAAAACTGTCAAAAATGTCTCCTGTCAACTTAAAAAAAGGAGCAGTTTTACTGGTGGGATTTTTTTATTTTTTATTGGGGGGGGGGGGGGGGGGGGGGGGGGGGCACTCCACAGGGGGGGGGAGCGAGNGGGACATCCACAGCTGGGGATGCAACAGATGTAGCTTCTTGTGCACAATATCCTTACCTTATTTTGTTGCATTGTTAGGTGTAATTTTCCTTTTTTTCCCCATATGTTTGATAACATCAGCATATGTTCTCTGCCATTGCACATGTATGCTTTAATTGTATCTCATCTAGCTAATGTTATATAACTGAAGATTTACCTTGAGAATATCTTAGTAATATTTAATGGGTCAGTTTTAATAATCCATTGTATTTTAACTGTCCATACAAAATGCTTATAGATGGTTGGCTATCTGATATATGCACCAGATGTCTGGTACAGCTCAGCTCACAGGAGCATTGCTTTAATACTAACTATAGGCAATGCTCTAAGACTCAACATTCAAGGCATTTAACCATTTTCTATCAGCAGTAAGAAGTCAGCCGATGAGTGACTGCTAAATCATTTGATGTGACAGCTCTGAAAAAAGACACAGACATACAGAGAATTGATAAGAACAACTATGCAGTACTCGCTTTTTTCTGAAGCCAGATTATTTCCATTCCAAACATGCTGCTTTTCTCAGTCACTGTACCAGCTTTTGCTGTCCTGTGTGACTCTATTTTCAGGCATGCTTCCCTCAGCACATGCTGTTAAAATATTAGAATTGTCCTCAAATTTCAATGTACTACATGGTTTGACATGTTTTCCACCAGCTTTATTAAAAACACTTTAAGTGAAATAATTTGCAATGAGTAACATACTTTCACATACATACATACATACATACAAGACTCGTGCATAAACCTGCATAATGAGAAACTAAACCAGTGCAAGAATACTGCCTTGTATGATGCTGTTTTAGGTAACAAATGGATTCTGACATTTCACCTTTGCTACCAAAACTTGCCATCCTAAAACGAGTACCAATGGACTTGCCTGGACATAAACCTCTGTAGATGTTTTCACAGATGCCTTTTGTTAGGCAAGGAGCATACATAGACCTAAACTTTTCTCTCTCAACTTTCCTTGATTCTGGAAATCAGATTTTAGTTTTATTTTTTTCCCCTTGATCAGAAAATCACATCAACTTGGTCTTCACCAGGCAGATTGCCTTTGGAGAGGACTCTTCCCAACACATTCTGCTGCCTGTGATTCTGTCAAGGATGTTTTCCAGAAGCTGAGAGAAAGAACAAGCCACAGAGGTTTTCACTGTCACTATCATGCTTGTAGGGGTGGATGACATTTCCATTTTAAAGTCCCAATCCATTGTCACTTTATTCCATATGGTGATTGCCAGTTGCTCTGGTGTGAAAAAAAAAAAAAAAAGACATCCATATTTGAACATTTAGTCAGAACTATCATTGACTTTACTGGCAGCCACTGCCTTAGCCTGAAGCATCTGGATAATCTGGATTTCAAGACTTACTGATGCAGCACTCCCAGCCGATCCTGAGCTGGTTGCTGTGGAACTGAGTCTAATGCTTTTCTTGTTACGGCAGATTGACATTTTAGTAAATAATGTGCACTACAATTGAAACCTCTGATGAGGTACTACACATTGCAGCTCAGGACTTTTCATTCCAGCTCACTATCTTCAGCTTTGTTCAGCCATTGAATTATAGCTGTGTCTAGAGATCAAGCTAGACTTCTGCTGTTTTAAATACTTCAGTGTTTAATCCTATTAGGAGTTTGATTTAACTTGTTTTGAAACCATTAGACAGTTATTGAAATACGTCTCTTCATTAATCAAAGACCAAACCAGAAATATGCACCATGTATAGCTTCTTACACAGCAAATGTCAAAGTGACAATATCACCATGTGACCATCCTGTTCTAGTCTGCATGTAACTAAATGTCAGCACTGTACCAGTCAGGTCAAGATGAAGATCTGAGGAACATCAAGTAAGTAATGAGATGCTATTTGACTTTTCTATGCCACTAACATAACAACTGATCTATTTGTACATTAAGATTTGTCATGTCATACAATTCATTTAACAATGCTATTCTGCAGAGATCAGCAGGTTGCTCTTGACCTCATCTGTGCAAGCCATAGTCAACAGATAGATTATAAACAGCACTCATGGTGCTATTTCAATTGCCACATGACCAGGATATTCATAACATCAGTTGGTTATTTACAATTTTACATAGTGAATCCCACTGATCTGACAGTGATGTTCACTTCAGTAGTGCCCATTCAGGAACACTGAGACATTCTTTCTAACATGCAAACCCAGTATGAAATACAGTTAGAAGGGACTCAACAGCAGACAGGGTGCTATGAAGAGCTGTGAGCTACTGGAATTAAGCATGTGATGATGAAATTCTGTTCAGTTTTCAGGTCTTGTGTCAATAGTAATGCAAAATTTTTATTGACACATTTAAGATCCTCTACAGATACTTGCTTTTGCTTTTTATAATATTGTCTGTTTTGTCAGAAGTAAATATAACAGTTTTCTGTAAGGGAGATTTCCCTTTCACGTCTCCAGAGTGAGAACAACAGCACTCACAATTCATATGGCTACTCTAATGGATATGAGCCTTATTGTTCCTCCTGATCACTGATGAACGATGACCTCTTTATGTCCAGTTTGTGACTAGGTGACTTCTAGCAACAGCCTCTACTGTTTACCATTTCCTTTGCCTCAAGATTTCATTGATTGAGGACAATAGATAAGACACAGAAGAGTCCACATAATGAGTTGATTACTGTGAGAAAATGCCAATTTTGTCTTGTCTGTGAATGTAATTTCTTCTGTCAGTACAGCAGACCAAGAAGTGTTCAACAGTGAATGCAGAGAGCATTCTGCAGTGAATGCAGAGTAGACCTGACTGTCTGCTGGGAACAGTATGCTTTAATACCAACTTTTTCCTTCTCCCAACTCAAGTGGACTTTTTTTTTTAAAGATAGTTCAATTCAGAACAGAGGACATAGATCTCTAACAAATCTGGGTTTCAGGACAGTAGATCAATCTCTGAAATCATAGAATCATAGAATATCCTGAGTTGGAAGGAACCCACAAAGATTATCAAGTACAACTCCTGGCTTTACACAGGACCACCCAAAAATCAGACCATATGTCTGAGAGCATTGTCTAAACGCTTCTCGAACTCTGGCAGGCTCGGTGCCATGACACTGCCCTGGGGAACCTGTTCCAGTGCCTGACCACCCTCTCGGTGAAGAACCTTTTCCTAATACCTAACCTGAACCTCCCCAGTTACGGCTTCATACCATTCCCTCGGGTCCTGTCACTGTCACCAGAGGGAAGAGATCAACCCTGCCCCTCCGCTCCTCTTGTGAGGAAGCTGCAGGCTGCCATGAGGCCTCCCCTCATCTCCTCTTCTCTAGGCTGAACAACCCAAGTGACCTCAGCTGTTCCTCATACATCTTCCCCTCCAGACCCTTCACCATCTTTGTAGCCCTCCTTTGGACACTCTCTAATAGTTTCATGTCCTTCTTATCCTGTGGTGCCCAAAACTGCACACAGTGCTCGAGGTGAGGCTGCACCAGCACAGATCAGAGCAGGACAATCCCTTCCCTCGACCAGCTACCAATGCCGTGCCTGATGCACCCCAGGACACGGTTGGCCCTCTTGGCTGACAGGGCACACTGCTGACTCATGTTCAACTTGCTGTAGACCGGAACCCCCAGATGGCTTTCTGTGGGGCTGCCCCTTGTCCCCCTGTCTGTACATATATTACACACAAGGCAGGCAGTACTCTCACTATGCTATAATTTAGGTGACAGTGTATTATTTCTGTGTGTAAAAACACTTTCACATTTAAAATTGCTCACAAAGAGAGGTCAGGCTGAGGATTTTCTGAAAAGTAATAAAAATTCAGAGGCAATATTTGTATCTGATGAGATCTGTTACTATGGTAAAAGTAACTAAAACTGTTATTCAGCAGCAGCATAATTTTTATGACCATCCTAAACCAGCTGTATGTTTGACTGGTAATTTTCTCTCATGAACACAGTCAAGGTGGAATTCTTTTTAGTTAGATATCTATCTTCCTTTGATTTACATATCTCATGGGCACATAATGAGCAACTCATTTCAAATGGAGAGAAAGTCAATGAATAACAGAAGAGCTTATCTTACTGTTTCTTAGGAAAAATAGAACAGCTATGTCTACAGATAAACAGGAAAGATAAAACACTGAGGATTTCATGAAAGAAGTTCTACTTGTTACTGTGATTTTCAGATTTTTTTTTCTTTTCTTTATTTGTTATTTTATTAATGGATCTATACTGGAAAACAATCATGAGTAGAATTCCATATCTTCGTTGTTTCTATTTAAAGCAAGTACATTTAATCTACTTCTCCTTTTGCTTTCAACTCCACTGCAAATTGCACTTTCAAGATATGATTTAGTAGCTTAGTGGGTAGTATTGGTGATAGGATGACAGTTGGACTAGATGATCTTGTAGGTCCTTTCCAACCTTGTGTTTCTATGATTCTATGATTTTATAAAATGAGGTCTTTAATAGAGGGCATCATATTAAAATGGACAGACCTTTTTGAACTTGCTCCAGGAAATTACCGCATCAGAAAGAAATCAGGAATTATGTAAAGTACTTGTCCTAAAACACCCTCATTCTTCTTATGTTTCCAAAATGGCTTTCTTCCCATTTTTTTTTTCTTCTTCGTATAAGGGTAAGTAGAAGTTCTTCAGCTATAATCTGCTCACCGGTAGTGGTTAGTAGAATTTTTTCTATATGTCTGTGGAGAAATGACTACTAACTTGAAGATGGGGATTGTTGATTTCATCTCGTAAAAAGCATGCTAAGAAACTAAATGTAACCCCCACACACCTCACTTATTTCTATACCTTACAAAGAAACATAGTAGTTTTTGCTATCTTTATCCTGTTATTCTTATGTCATTATATCATTTAGCACACAAAACTGGAGGTATTTTCTCACAAAACAGTTATCACTAGAATGTTTAAAGCTATCCTGCCCTAGTCTTGTGCTCTTTCTGTATTTCTCATATTCTCCATGCTACTAAGTTAATATTATGGTATTGGGAAAACAAAACAAAAGAAAAAAACACAGGAGGCCAGAAGAAAAATTGGGTTGCAGATCTTTCTTTCTTAAAAATAAATTAATACATTGTGGTGTATTTACCTATCTATTGATGCTATCTAGGATTTGTGCAACAATTCAAAAATATGTACCTGTAGAAAACATTTTTTTTCTGTAAAAGAAATTATTAATTTCCTGCTTCTAAAATGACACTTGGTTGACATTATTAAAGACTTTAAAATTATAAATTTAAAATGAAATATTATTGACCTTATGGAAATAATTTTTTTCATTGTCTGTCCAATGTTGCTAGAACTTAAACTAAAATGCATATGTAAAGAAAGACACATTTCTATTAGAATGTCTTAGCACAGTCTCTAGTCTCTAGAATACTGGAAAGATTTGTAACAAATAGATTTACTCAATTGGATTTTAATATAAAAACAAAACAAAACAACAAAAAACAAATATAGATGACTCTTAGATTTTTGCTTGTCATACAGTATTGATTGGTGACTGTTTAGGCAACCATTTAGAATGATGGCTCTTCACAAAGAATTTGTCAGCTATAACAGACTGCGTTAATACAACTTGTGGAAAGGAAATGGTTTCAAGTCTTACAGAAAAATAAATGAAACCAGAAGGAAAAATAATAATAAAACAACTCCCAATAATGTTTAGAGAACTATTTGATAAAAGCAATGATAAAGAAGTGTGAAGAATACTGTCTAAAAATAGTATTTAGGTGAATACAGTAAAAACAAAATCAGAATGCAAACTTTTTTTATTGTGCTCTTTTGGTCAGCTTGAATAAATGTCAGAAAAAAAAGCATCGGAACTGACTGATTTACATATCTCAATAAAACATATTTAGTAAAGGTGTTCAGTGCTTTACATATATTTAAGATATTTTCTGTTATTTATCTGTAATCTGTTTTACATTGCCTTTTCTGTTTTACATTATCAGTGATGGGAACTATATGCTGTTTTCATTTTCTTTCCAAGTCAGGATTATGTAAACTGTTTGATACACTAAGAAAAATAGAATAAAAATAAAAATAAAATATAATAATAATAATAATAATAGTAAAGAAAAAGAAATAGCTGCAGATTATGCAACTACCAACTTAGCTGTTGCCTAAACTTATGGCAATGTNATAATAAACCTTCTTCTGCAAGCAAAAGGATGACAGACTGGAAATTGCCTTTTCAGCCCCCAAAACTGACTATTGATGATCTTCTTTTCCTCTGTGCTAACACATACGTCAAAGGACATTCGTCTAAGATTGATATAGCTTTGACTTTTAGATGACTGTTTGAAGGCTTTTTCAGTTTTTGTTTAGATCCTAAAACATACCTTTGATGATTATCAGTATTCCTTCTGCTTGTTTTTGCTCCCCTTCATGAAAATGCTGTAAAATACAGATGCCATAGTACCACGAACCTAAAAGATAGGCCCCCAAAATAATGAAAAGTACATCACAGACTGTAATTCACTTTACATAAAAGTGTAAATGAGAACAAGTTCTAAAGGTCGTCTGCAACACAATGGTACAGAAAGCTGAGCATTGATACTAATTTTCCAATTGTACAGATATGTTAGTTACACTAGATGCTCTTCTGATTTTTATCAGGAGAAGAGAAAGGAAATGAAATAATTTTCATCACAAGTAGATCATTATAAAAATACTTTATACTAAATAATACAAGAAGGACATTTTTGGACATACTTGAAAGTTGTCATTTTCACTTCTTTGGAAGTAAAATTCAGCCAATGGGTTAAATTTTTTAATGGCTATATAGTCACTTCAGTGAATTCCATTCCTTAGCAAATTAATTACAATAGCAAGCTCCTTGCTATTATTTTGTGAAGTTCTTCTGAAATTTCTCAAGGGTTATTAGTGAAACAGTCAGCTGGAAAGAATTTTGAACTTGGCATGTGTTGAAGTAGAATGGAATCTGATACCATAAGAGAAAAATATTTCCAAAAAAATCAAACCTATGCATCACAAACATTGCTTTAATCTTTTCTTATTTGCATTTTATTCATTTATTTATTCAATATTTATTCATCTGTCTTAGACTCAAAACTAAAGGACATGCAAGTTACAATCTTTACAGAGATGTATTTTAATAATTCCAATGGCAGCAGATAACATCAACAGATAATATATTTTTAATTGAAGGTTTCTCTACAGCAGTTCCATAGCTGTGTATTTCTGTCAGAGTTCTCTCTATTCAACATGGGTAAAAATTCACATCTCATTGAAACTATTTCTTTAAATGTATACTTGGTTACCTGCTTTTCCCCACCCTATAGTCAAAATAGAAGCAGAACTATCAAAAACTATACCTTATTCTGGAACCACAGGA
>VXAL01011830.1:2455-19590 GCA_013399475.1 Chauna torquata
TGTTCTAATGTACTGTTCCCCCTACAGCATCCCTAAATTGAGAGCCTCCTTCCTTGTGGTCCTCCAGCCCCATGCTAATATAGGAATCTATGAGAATTCAGGTTCTTTCTGCACATATTAATCGTTGCCTTGTTCAGGAGAAAAATGATCATTTTAATTGCATTTCCTCAAACTCACACAAATAAAAGTTAATATTGACATCATGCTGTCATCAGGCTGTCACTACGAGCATTGATTGTTTTAGAGTTTGGGTGCTTAAAGAGCTCCAAACTTTACACAAGAGCCACGGACTGCTTAATTTCCAAAGTCAAATGACATACACAGTGATAACACAATGGAATACTAAAGTTTTTATCACCTCATTCTTTTTCTCACTGGGAAGTTTCCTGCTTCCTGTTACTGCACAATTCCGCATATGTGCTGTAGTGATTGAAAATGATGAAAGCATGAATACACAGCACTTCTGTAACAGTAATTATTAACTTTTATCAATAAAATGCAATATCGAGAATGATTATTGACGTGATACCACATGTATCATTTTGGTCAGTACAATTAATTAACCTTAATTCATGGAGTACTTCTGTAATTCATTAAATAACTATAAACATAATTTATGTAAACATTATAATTTCAGATATAGCAGTCAATATTTTTACTACTTCGTTATTCGTGTAAGACAATAATAGTTTACTTTTATAAGCATCCTTGAGATAATGTACATTCCTCAGATGGGAAATATTCTCAATTGTTTTTTCTCAAATTTGGAAATGTAATTTATAGTTAAAAGAAAGTCCTCAAAACTTTATTACCCTATTCACATTACTGAAGCCAGATGAGTTTAACAGAATGTAAATCAGGACAAATTTATTATTATAATTAAACTTGTAAAATTTCAGCAACAACTGTTTCTACATTTTAATGGTTCATATACATTATTGATCAATACATGCTTTTACTAATGTAAAACTTCTGAGAGTGTAGAGAAGTTATGCTGGTTCTCGTTATAATTGCTACAGTGCTTCTGCAATACTTCAATTGAGCGCATTTGTAATATGCTTTATCTGTCTTGCTAGGAGGAGGTCATCAGCAAAATCAAACTAAAATAAATTGAAGATCACTGAAGTCTTTAAATTACTAAAGATCACATGAAATATAATTCTATTGCAACTAAACTGTTTATACATGATTTTCTTTGAATGCTGTAATACAAACATGTTCTTCTTGCTCTGTGTCAGATAAGGCAATTCATAGTTAGTGCAGTATCTTTTGACTATGAGATACATTTCTTCAGGTTCTCCTGTTCTGATACTTAATGGCAGCTAAAATTTCAAATGTTGAATATCTAAAGTCACATCTCGATCAGGTTACAAACATAGTGCAAGATTTACCTTTTCTTACTGGTAGGTTAACTTTGGGTATTTAAATTTGAAAACTCTGGATTTCATGTCTTTCTACAGTCAAGGAGTGTAACGACAAAGTTGACAAACAGATAAGTCTGTCTTAAGTCTTCTAGTAGTTAAACATCCTATATTTACCTAGTTGTCTGTAGTCAATGATTGAGTACAGAGATCTCAAAAAGGCATTTTACTGTAATTTTACAATTGTTTTTTTAGGATGCCACGAATGTCAATAGAGCTGCCTCTCTTTCTCCATTAACTACAAACATGTTTAGAAAACTATCCAACTCATAACACTAATTTTTAATAGGTATCTAGAAAATTATTACATATTTAATGAATACCTTCTCAGGGTTATTTTCCCCAGAGTTTCTGGTAAGAAACACTTAAAAATATACAATAGTTTACTGTAGCCATCTGGGTGAATAATGTTTCTGAACAATTTTTAATGATTAACTTAGTTGTCTACCAGTAGCACACCAGCCTATTTTATATTATGTTTTATTGCAGACAGCAGTTTCTCTCTCTTCCTCCCTCTTGCCTTTCCATGCATCTGAGATAATAATTTGCGTAATTGTGGGCTTAGAACTGATTTCCTGAGTCTCAGACAATCAATTCAGGGGGAACGGACGAAGACGGAAAATGCTGACAATTTATTAGCATTTTAGCAAACTCTGAAGTTGAGCAAGGTAATACTCTGATTTAGACTAGATTAAATTGTACTACTCAGCTTTCATGTTAGGTCAAATTTACCTTGCAGTCAAGATGATTTTAGATAGATAACTGCCTATCAGGAAAAGGAGTAGTTGCCTTCTAATTAGGAAGGTAAAACTTAAAATGAAATAGATGGTAGTGTTGTGTTTAGTGTGTCCAACTAAACAAATCAACAAAAAAAAATGAAGTCCAAAAAAAAAAAAAACCACCAAAAAAACAGGAAGAATTTATAGCACAAAGACTGTAATTTCATGAATTAAAATGAAGGAATGTCACTACATAAAAAAGGGAGAAAGTGATGGTACCACAAAAGATGACTGAAACCCCAGGATTTGATTGCAGGTCTTTCTTCATTCACTGTTTGCAACACTAAAACAACTGCCCAAGCAAAGGGGCTCTTTGTTCCCCATGCTTAAATGCACTTAGGGCCATCAAGCACTCATTTTCTCCCCAGTCAGTGGGCAGACTGCAATTGAGACTGTTTGTCCCCGAGTCCTACTTTTCACACAGAAATGGCCAGTTATCTGCAGCCTAAGTAGTAACAGAGATATAATAGGAGATTTTATGCTTTCTTTTAATATATTACAGTGAAATTTACTGATTTCTGTGAAATTTTGGTACTGTAAAATCGAGTGGAAGATATCAAATGACTATCTGACATAACAACAATGTATATTCTGGAATCAATACCAATGTTGTCACCTTAGGGAGAAAAAACAAGTGAATACCTTGTTTTGTATATCATACACTTATATGTGTAGCACAGTATGAAGATGTAGCATGAAGATGCAGAACAAATTGCCTTTTCTTTTTCTGTCCTTTCCTTATCCTGAAAGATTGATGGAAAGCTTGTATACCTCTGTCACCTTGGTTCTCTGGATGAGATATCAAGATGGAAATAAAGAATGGGTTATCACATGATGCAAGTTGGATCCTTGAATAAGGACAGAGTCTTCGCTATCAAGCTTAGTTTAAATGTAGTCAAGAAAAAAGAATGCTCTCTCTCTTAGCAGGTAGCAGGGATCTGCTGCACAATTTGTACATAATGCAGAGTTAAACTAAGACTGTCTGGGAGAAGCAAAGGGAACTTTTTAGTGAGAAAGAATGATTTTACTGTAGAGTCATATTCTTTCATCAGCTTGAGTGAAACACGAAGAAAGGAGGTATGTGTAAGTGTTCACTAGGCTGAATTATACGAAGCCTTATTTAAGGGCCTTTGTCGCCTTCCTGCATGATGCACTATACACTTTCACAGAAGGTCAAAGACCAGAAATAATTTGAGATTCATCTTTCCAATCTGGAAAAGAGAAGGTAGACTGTAGATTTAGGGGGCTCTCATTAAGACAATCGGAACTGAAAATAATAAAACAAACAAACAAACAAAAACATTGCTTGCTTGTAAAACAAACTAATACAGCAACCATATGTTAATTCAAAGACCTTGCTAATTCTCTCTGGAGCAAATACAAACATAGATATGTTTGTGCACTTTTCGTGTTGTATATTAGTTTAAAAAAGTATCTCCTTATCCCAGATCGCTCTCTTGCCACATTAGAAAAGTTAAACTGTATGTGCTTCCAGCCTAGGCACTTACGAGAGAAGAAATCTTATGGGAAAAGAAGCATTTAAACTATAGTTTTTTAAAAACTGCATTTTAAAGTGTGGTGGTGCACAGCATATCTTTTTTCCTCCACTCTGAAATTGTTATTAACTTGGTTTTGGTGACTTTATTTCTACAGGCTTGATATCATCAAAAAATTTTATCCATGTTTTAGTACATGAACCAGGAATCTTTGTTTTGATCCTGAGAGGAACAAACTTTATCAAAAATATGTTTTCCACAGAGGACCTCCAAAGAAGCATAGTTATTTCTTTCATCCTCACAACATTTTCTTAAACTCACGCACAATTTCTTCTTCATTATCATTTTGTAGGATTTTTACAGTTTTGTTTTTATTTTATTTTCAAATGTTTCTTCTCTGACTTCTTTATTCAACAGTGGAGTTTAAGTTTCAGTAAAGTATGTGATGTATAGATTCTTCTGTTTCTTTTCCATAAAAGTAAATTGCTTTTTCAAGTTTCTCTTCTGAACCTCCACAGTATGAATAATTTTGCCATAAGGAAAATATTCCCAGATTGTTTTCTTTCTCTTTGCTTTTATTTTGTAATGTTCTTTGTCACCTTAACACAAAGTATGGCATAACAGTTCAGAAAGGAAAGGGAAATAACTTTTTTTTTTATGCTAATGTTCTCCTCATCTGAAATAAAGATCTCACGTACCATTGAAGATGTGTCTTGCTTGAATAAATACTCTGATATGCAAACATATGGCCCATTCTGTACTGCTTAATTTGACTTGGTGTGAATCAGATGTTTTAATGATTTCTGCTTGTCCAAAATGCCAGAAATTGAGGCTTGTAACTTACAAGTGTATTGAGTGGAGAAGTGGGCATTTTGTTTAAGTACCTGCTTTGTAAACTCAGAAGCCAGCTCAGCTGGTTTACATTTAGCAGGTTTTGTTTGCAACATTCCAGCGTATAAATGCTTTTTAAAATTGTATCTTGTTTTATAATAATGGATAGTATCTTGTGCCAGATCTGTCACTGTGAAACATTCAGCGACAGAAATAATAGTGTAATTATTTCTTGGATCCTTGATTAGCAAAAACAATGCAATACTTGTACAAAGCTAGAAGGTCTGATTTTCAGAATAAAGAAATCTTACCACGGAAAAACTCTTCTTAATGTTGATTTCTATAACTTTGTTTGATTCAAGTACGTAATTGGAAGTAAAATGCATTTTAGAAGCTAGGATACCATGGAAAGCACTGAACAGTTTTGAAAATTTGTGCTTATACTTCCTATGTTAAAGTTCTGTTTACAACACAGCTTGTAACTCATCTGTATAGGACATTTCAAGCATTCAATAACACATGGCATGGTCTCTCCTCTACTTCAGATTGTCAGCACTCAGGTCAGCTAAGTAACTTACAGTATTTACAGCCCACTTTCTGCCAGTGTTTGACAGTTTCTGGGAAAATAATGCAGCAGGAAAAACTTAGTCTCACAAGCAGTGCCAAAACCTCACCAGTATTGGCCCATATATTCTAGAAATCCATGCTGAGGTCCAATACCTACTAATTCTTTTGCTTTACTTAAGTATTTCAGGATTGTATGTTTAATACACAATGCTACTTTCCAAAGCAATAGGTTTGTGTGGAGTGAAATTACAAATTCTGGTATCAGAATACATTTGTAAAGCTAGGATTGTCTTTGTAGAAATAAAGTACTTTGGTACAACATACTATATTTTTAGGCTAGTATACAGCACTGGAAAATTATGAAACTGCTCCAGATATTTCTAGCTTTTTTACTTTCAATTAGAATTCTTCACATCAAGACAACAGAAGTGAGAAAAATATGACAGAAGAATATGAGGAAAAGAGATCAGCTGCAACTAAGATGTATTTTTAAAATGTTTTCTATATCTCAAAATAAAATATTTTAATGAAGAAAAATGTGATATGCTATGCCAAGCACAGGTTCTGCTTTTCCTTGCCTGTGCCAACAAGACCAAGAATATTCCCACCGTCTCCCATCCCCCAAGAGATTTTCTTGATATTTTTATTTGCATTTTCAAGTACCACAGCTATTAATATATCCAGTAATTTTGCAAATTACAATTGGTAGAAAGTACTAGATATGTTTCAAGGTTATTTATTTATTTATTTATTTATTTTGTAAAAAGAAAGGAGCAGCTAGACCAGTTCCATGTGTGGTTGATTTGATATTCTTCTGGTTGTTACTATGATTAAAAAAGTATCAGCTGGCTGACTACCTGGTCTGAAAACAATAATAATAATAATAAAAAAGAAAGTGTTCCTATTATGCTTGAACTGTTCTCTATCAACACCAGAGTTTGCTGTCCTTTGTCACCATCTAAGATACAGAATTAATTTTTCTCTGTACCTCTTGTGGGTGTGAAGTCATGCTTCACCTGGATGAGCTTAATGAAATCTGCTGCAGTAGGTGATTAATAGAAGAATGGTTCAATGTGTCTCATATCAGTTGATTTCCTGATTTGTAAATTCAGCCCAGGTTCAAAAACATATCGAGTTAAATTGTCCTGAATTATATATTGAAATTGCTTTGACACAAGATATTTTTTCAGCTGACATAACTTATATTTGGAACTTAATTTTCCTTTTAGTTTTGAGTTTCACATAAAAAAAGATGTGATTATTTCCTGATTAAAAATAAAGATTAGATGTTTATCAGGACCTACAAAAAATCCATATGTTACATTTTTCCCCCTAAAATGATGGTTTATGATCAACTATGTCACAGATTTTAGACTTGAATTTTGGCCTTGTGAACAATAACCCCACCTCATGCTACATGTAATCCTGCATATGCTGTAGCATAATTAAGATCATAATTACTTGTTATCATTGGTCCCAGTCTTGTATCAACTATAAACCTTATTTCTCAGAATAACTCGATTCTGTGTTTAGGTAAAAAGAATTCAAAGCTGCATTTGTTTACATGAGGGAGAAGATAAATAAAAGTCTAAGCATGTAGTAGGATTTTGTTCTGAAAGAAGTCCCTGATACTGCTATAGATGGAAGGATGTCAGTGTGCCTTGAAAAGGAAAAACCTTTTCACAAGTGGATAGCTTTCTGAGAAAGCGTTCTGAACATTGCATGCTTATTTTAGGTATCTGATGTGTCCAACGAGTGTGGAAGGGAAAGGCAGTCTTGCATTGTAAGGACCTAACTTAGCTATCCCATTGGCTTGCTCTCTGTAAGGGTTTGTGGAAGGTGAGAGCATGTGCTTTGTTACAGTAATCAAGGGCCTTTTCAATACAAAAAGGGGCTAGTAAATAGAGGGAGTAGCCATAAACCAGGGATGCATACTTGGTAGACAAGGGATAAGGGAGACAATGCCAAAGACCAAAAGTTTCCAGTCACTAATTGATGGGCCACTGAGAAACTCTAAGCACAGCTTTGGAGAGAGCCAACCTGGACTTAGCAACTGATAAGAAGGGTGAAACAAGAGGAACATGAGGATTTGGGATATTCAAGGGGGTCCTATGAGACTATGCAAAGTTTATGAATGATGGTTTAGGGAAAAGAGATCGGGCAGGAACAAAGGAGAAACAGACAGAAAGGGGTATAAATGGGGCTGGTCAGCATCCTTCGGCTGAGCTCTGTGCCAGATCACCGCAGTCTGGCCTGTGTTGTCATTAAATCTTAACTCTCTCTCTCTGTGTAATCTCACTCTCTGTCCCGTGCGTGTCAGCACTGCAAGGGCTCAGTGCCAGCTCCTGGCGAGACCTCTGTGTGCGTGTGTGTGTGTGTGTGAGTGAAGGTTGGTGCCAGCTGCTGGAGCCGGTGGGGTCTCAGCGTCAGCTCCTGGAGCAGGTGGGGGTCTTCAGCCTCCAGCCCCCGGGGCGAGAGCGGTGTGTGTCCCCAAAGCAGCTGCTGGGGGACGGGGCTGAGCGAGGAGAGTGAAGGGCTCCGTGCCAACGGCTGTAGCGGGGCCGCGGGTCACAGCCCCTGTGCCCGCTGCCGGCTGCTGGGGGCAGCGTCTGTGTCTGCCCCAAACCAGGTGTGCATGGGGTGTGCGTGTGCATTCACTGGCAAACCCCGCGCTGGAGCAGCCGGGGACCCGTGGGGCGGGTGAGAGGGGCCGGGACCCAGGCAGGGGTGGTGGGCGGGCAGAGGGGCCGTGCTGGTGCTCGGGGCACAGTGTGCGTGTGCTGGTGAGCCGGGAGGGTTGTGTATGTGTGTGTGTGTGCGCCTGCACCAGGGGGCTGCTGTCTGTGGCAGCCCGAGGGGAGGAGGGGACTGGGCTGCAAAAGCAGACCTGGGCTGAGGCTGCTGAAGCAGGCGGCAGCGTGTTACATCCCTTAATGCACTCATAAGCTTCCAGTAGATTGAGTGACAGTCTTTCCCAGCAACTGAAGCGATATGCCTAGGCTTAAGCGTTGGCTTCGAGTCTCTCTTTGTGGAAGGCTTTTTCCCTTCATTGTTTTGATGGCATGGCTTAGTCTAAAATTTCCTCATTGATTGCATGCCATCACTTCATCACCTCTGAAACTGGATCACTGTTTACATGACCTTCAGATTTTTTATAAGTCTTTATGATTTGTGGGGTCCTTAGTGAGAGGCTTAGAAAGCCACACAGCGAAGCCTATATATATATATTTTTCTTATCATTCAAATTATGGACTTAAAAATTTATAGAACTATCAGCTAAGGAGTTGCTAGAATTAGTGTTAGACCTCTGTCATTTTACTGGATGACTGTCGATTTAGAGTCAGAGCAGATTTTGGCTAGTATAAGGAGCTTTTGTTAACCAAGATCAGTATTTTTGCTGCATAACCCATGAAACTGGCCATTTGTATGTTTTTTGTTGTTGTTGTTTGTTTGTTTTGTTTTTCTTTTGTTTTCTTTTGTTTGTTGTATATTTGGATAGTTAGTTAACTGCAGCAGTTTAAGTATTGGGCAAAATCTTAAACTGAAATTTTCATCTTCCCCCTTACTTTTAGGATTTATTTTCTCAGTCATTCATATTTTCTCATAAAGTCTTTTTGTTTTTTTTTTTTTTTTTTTTTTTAAAAAAAGTAATCTCCTTTTCCTCTGCTGCTTACTGATTTTACTAGTGACATAAATTCTTACTTTGGAAAAACAGATCTCTAAATTTGGGTTACTGAAAACAAATGTGGGAAGAGAAGATTTTAAGCTGTATGGTTAAGTATATTTCTATTTTTTTTTTTTTCATATTCAAAGGACAGAGACTGCTAGTGATATAAAAAATTGTTCATTGTGGCAATTCCAGAGTGAAAGCATAAGAAAAAAGTACCAAAGTGTGAAGTAAAAGATTGTTTAGTGATAGTATATAGAGCTAGGTCCTCTGTTGATATAAACTAATACAGCTCAACGACTCAGAGGATATGTTCATTTTTTGCTACACCTGGATTGTAATCCTAAAGCTAGGAAAGGAACTTAAAAGTAAAATACTAATTATAAAATCACAGCCAAGAGCAAATAGTATAACATTTATTTCTATACTGACTTATGCAGTAATCCAAAATTGACTTAATCAACTCTGTGTGTCCACCCAAGGGAGATGAATAAAAAGAAGCCTGGTAGAAAATATTGATCATCATGTAAAGTGATAGCAATTACCACTAACAAATAGTTTTTAATAAGCAAACATACAGTTACTACTATTAACTTGAGTTTTTTCTCATTTAAAACAAAAAACAAAAAACAAAAACAAACAAACAAAAAAAAAAAAAACAAAAAAACCCTCAGTTATTAATGTTAATGCAAACTTTGTGAATCTCTTCTGTATTTTAAACCTTTCTAGCCAACAAGATCACTTAGACTCCCTGCTGCTGAAACTAATTTTTCAGGGAAGATGTGCTTAACTTAATTTAACCACCCTTTTGAGATGGTCAGAAACTAGTTGTTTCTGATGCTTCAGAAACACAGCATTCTGATCTATGAAGACCTGTAATATTCCTATCACGAATCCCACAGTTGCTTTTGATAAACAGTTCACAGCAGTCATATTGGCTCTGAAGCTCAAGGGGAATCACTGTATCATGCTGTGGCTACAACTCACAAAGTCAGGTTATTTCTCCAGATAAGGGAGGTTCAAAATCAATAATGGTTAACTAAACCAAATGTACAATGTACAATGTGGATTTTTTTTTTTTAACTTTTGAAATGACTTCTCCCCCACCGCACCCCCCCAAGAAATTCTGGAAAAATTGTGATTCTGGCTGTCATTCTGTGTTGCTTTGAGCAAAACGTGTTGTTTATTTTTTTATTTCTCTTACAGAAGTGATAATTGCATATTCCATCATTGCGTTCTGTGACTCTTTGCTGACCACTGTGGTTTCAGTTATATTATCAATGCTAAATATCCATATTAGTTAGATAGTTGATATCTGTTAGATATCCATACACATCCTTCAGTTCTTGAAAAATGACAAATAAAATATAACCTTGTTTTGTTTAACTTGGTGGACATTTTTTTTTTTTTTAATGATATGAACAGTGATAATATAGGTTTTTACCTCAGAAGTATATGCTTATTACATTTTCTGATGTTGTTTGCTTTCCATAACATAGTTTGCAAAGGTTTCTGCTTCTCAGAAAGAGTTTTTATAGATCATGGTTTCAAAAGAATGAGAAACATACCTAAAGGTTTACTGATCACTTTCTTATGAGAAGATTACTTCACAGATGAGCATGTGCAGACCTTTGAAATTTGGCTCCCCTTCCTGCCATCTTCCCTGGGTTGCTCTAAAAGCAAGCAAAAAGCCAAAAAAAAAAAAAAAAAATCACAAGCAAACCTGATAGTAACAATTGCCTCAAAAGCATTACCAGGAAACTATTTGTATTTCAAAAGTTAAAAAAAAAAAAAGTCAGGAGAACAGAAAAGAAGAGCACTAATCAGCATGTCCTGTGCTCTTCTTTGTAGTCCCAGCGCCGTGTTACATTTCACCTCCCCGATGGCTCCCAGGAAAGCTGCAGTGACAGTGGTCTGGGAGACCACGAGCCGGTGGGTGGTGGAACCCTGATCTCACACCCTCTCCCTCTGGTTCAGCCGCAGGACGAATTCTACGACCAGGTCTCACCAGACAAGAGGACTGAAGCTGATGGCAACTCTGATCCCAACTCGGGTGAGTCACCGTCAGTACTCTGCTTACCTGAGTTGCTTTGGTAACTTTTCCATCCCTTGAGCCTTGTAATGGTAGAGATGTTTTTAAGCATGTGCATGAATATTAGGTCATTTTAGCTCATAACGCTTGATAGGAAATACTGTAGTTTGCCTGAAGTGCCTCATATTTTAATTTGTCTGTGGAAACAAAAACGCGTCCAATGAGAAAAAAAACAGCTTCAGACAGTTTGCACAGTGAGAATGGCTGGGAGGAAGGAAATCTTACAAAGTAGTGAGCTTTTCTTGGTAATTGTTTGCAGTGCTGCTGTCATTTAGCATTAGGCTTTTGTTTTAGGAAAGCCATTCTAAATACATACTCAAAGAGCAAGGACATAGAGGATGAGCTATCTGTTAGACTAACCTAGTAAATCAGTGAAGCATTGAAAAATGTGGCAATTCCAAATTTCTACAACACACCTATAATTCCGCCTTCTAACAGCAAGAAACATAGGGTTTCTTCGTTGGGTTGCAATGGCATGATGTTCTGTTTTTTGGAACTGTTGGATGTGCATTTTTATGCAAATATTATATATGTGCCTACTTTGGGAAATTCTTCCTTTCTTCTTCTTTCCTTCTCTATAATAAATTTACACGATTGCAGTGCTTGTGATGGTCAATACCAAAAATAAAAAAGAAAAAGGTGAGGTCTTAAACCAATACGATGACTAGTATTTTGGCATTGGAAGATGGAGACTTGGACATACTGAGAATGGGGAGAGGGCAATAACACCGCCCTTATGCTTTCTGTTTTCTGTGTGGAATGTGCAGACATAGGTTAAAAGTCTTATCTATGGTCTTGGAAGGTAAATGAACTTGCGTTCTCCTGCATCTCAGGAGTACAGAAACATGAATTGGTTTCTACCTCTGACATTTCTTCCTTTTGTATAGATGATTAAATTTTCACTAGGCCTGTACAAGCAGGAGTGAAAGTGCCCCTGGGATCTGCTGCATAAAATTTAGGTCCATGTTCTCATTTGGGTAGAGCGGGATCTGAATTATGACATTTAAATCATGGTAGATGAGAATGTAAACTGTGGAATATTGGCCTTAGCAGCATTTTTGTCATACCTTTTATGGGAGGACAGAGGGGGTAAAACTTTATGAAAAAACAATTAGCAAATCTTTCCTGTCTCAGTTTTGTTCTGGTTTGCTTTTCACCTTTTTTTCCCTTTTCTTTTCTTTTTTTCTGGATATGATACTTTTTTTTTTTTTCCCCCTCCAAAACAGAAATGTTGTTGGGTTTATGATCTTAAACTTTAAATCTGTAGAAGTACAAATAACTATAATAGACTAGCAACTATGAATGAATTGACTATGGAGCAAGAATGTACATCTATTTAAGCAAGTGAAGGCCTTAAGCAGAAATATCGTGTTGATTCTCTGACCACATATGTGATGTGTGAAAGATTTAACAAGATTAGAGAGGAGTTTTAAGGCATCGTTGCATGTTGGCACTGTTGCATTGGCTTCACAGACTCTGAACTGCACATCTATTCAGAATATGACATAAAAATTCTCCAGAAGAGTTCAGAAAAATGTGCTCAGTAAACTCCATATCAAGCTACTAAAAATGCGTTTTTACAAATTTTCTGTCAAGCATGTTGTGCAAATGTAGTATGTTATTCATGATTAATCTATTCATCCCTAATACAGACAGTAATAGAAGATTAGTCAGAGTGAATAAGTACTCTTAAAGTCTATACGAAAATTTTTAATATGTCTGTAGTTACATCTGGTTTAGTCTTGGGGATGACAAATTCATGGCAAATTTATGAAAAACTAACCATCAATCAAGCTGTACTAAGGATTGCTGAAGTATTGAGGTATAGGCCTTTCACCTTTTCTCAGACCAAATTAGAATGGTGTAGTGGCTTCACGCTGATGGGCAGCTACAGTACAGCACAACCAATCTGTTGCTCCTTCTCCTCAAGGGAAGAGGAGGAGAAAATATGATGGGAAAGGGATCAAAGGTTGAGATAAGGACAGGGAAATTACTCATCAATTACCATCACGGGCAGAACAGACTCAGCATAAGGGAGATTAATATAATTTATTGCCTATTACTAACAGGTTAGAGCAGCGAGAAACTAAAAGCAAACCAAAACCACATTCCTCTCATCCACCCTCTTTTGCCTCCTCCCCCCATGCAGTGCCGGGCGGGGGGTGGAATGGGGGTTGTGGTCAGTCCATAACACTTTGTCACCTGCTGCTCCTTCATCCTCACTCTCTTTCCCTGCTCCAGTGTGGGGTCCCTCCCACGGGATGCCGGCCTTCCCAAACTGATCCTATGTGGGCTTCCCACAGATTGCAGTTCTTCAAGAGCTGC
Source organism: Chauna torquata (assembly GCA_013399475.1). Classification (NCBI taxonomy): domain Eukaryota; kingdom Metazoa; phylum Chordata; class Aves; order Anseriformes; family Anhimidae; genus Chauna; species Chauna torquata. The sequence continues at coordinate 15,634 of VXAL01011830.1, forward strand.
TCCAATATGGGTCCGTACCAAGGGGTCCGTCCTTCAGGAGCAAACTGCTCCAGCATGGGTCCCCCACGGGTGGCAGCTCCTGCCAGACCACGTGCTGTACTGTGGGCTTTTCTCCACAGGCTGCAGTTCTGGCCTGGAGTCTGCTCCTGCAGGGGCTCTCCATGGGCTGCAGCCTCCTTCAGGCCAGATCCACCTGCTCCACCATGGGCTCCTCCACGGGCTGCAGCATGGAGATCTGCTCTGCCGCGGTACCCCATGGGCTGCAGGGGGACAGCCTGCTCCACCATGGTCCTCTCCATAGGCTGCAGGGGAACTTCTGCTGCAGAGCCTGGAGCACCTCCTGTCCCTTCTTTTTCTCCCTCCTTCTTCACTGACCTTGGTGTCTGCAGGGTTTTTTCTCTCTCATTTTCTCACTCCTCTGTCCCAGCTGCTTTTGCGCAGCAGTTTTTTCCCCTTTCTTAAATCTGTTCTCACAGAGCTGCAACCAGTGTTGCCCATTGGCTCAGCTTTGGGCAGCGGTGGGGTCCCTTTTGAAGCTGACTGAAGCTGGATCTCATCTAACACGGGGCAGCTCCTGGGCTCTTCTCACAGAGGCCCTGCCACTACCACAACCTTGCCATGTAAACCCAATACAAATGGATGTTGAATCAGTGCATTTTGTATCTCATTAAATCTCACAATCTACCAGGGGAATGATACGGTCATTAATGTGGCAGAAATCATCCTAGGAAAACCCAAAGCAGGAAAGGAATAATGCAGCCCATTAGATGGATTTGACTTTTATATCAAAGTTATTGTCTAGGCATTGTGTCAGAAGTTATTTTGGTATTGGAGGCACAAGTTTTTGGATGAGATGTGAAATGGTGTTTAAAGCAGTGTATGGTTATTGAAGATCCTGTGGCAATTTTCAGAAGAGGAAAAATGGTGGTGATTGGGCAAAATTACCTTGTGGGTATTTACATATGTTCATGGTTAAAACAACTGACACAATATCATCTCAACATTTTATTCCTTGAGACTTGTAACCTGAATTTCTAGTCCTATTGCAGTGAAATGTTAAATAGTAGTTGTATTAAACAGTAGAGGTAGTTTTGTTTTGGTGGCTGTTTAAGGGATTGCTGTTTATGAAAATACTTGGGGTATTCTGAGGAAAAAGAGATGCTATAAAGTATGGAAAAAATCTTAGTGGAGAGTAGAAATATTCATATCTACATGTAGTGCTGCCAGTTTTAGATGATAAATGTTGATGAACAATATTTTATTTTGATTTTTACTGTTTCAACTAAAGAGAAAGAGAAGTACTTATGGGAGTATTTTCTAGTGATCTCCAAGAATAAAATCTGCACAAAAAATACAGACTTGTCCCACAGTATTTTTATGAAAGATCATTCTAAGTAAAGGTTTGCTGCAGTTCATGGGAATATGACATTAATCTTGATAGTAAAGTTGTTGCCTCGTGGTCAGAGCAATTTTGGTTAATGGCTTTAATGCTCAGTGAATTATGTGGTATTGTATACTGTGAAGTTGTGTAAATAAAAATGTGGCCATTGTTTCTCAATATTAGTATGTTGCTGTTTTAGTTATATTTTGAACAGTGACCAAAAACTTCAAAACCTGAAATGTGTGTGGGGGAGGGGGATGAGGGGAGGGGAAGTTAAAAGTCTCAATAACTTATTATACAAAGGTATGAGAAACCTCGTTGTCATATTTGCTTGCCATCATTAACTTCTACAGAGACACAAGAGCTACAATTACATAATCTAATGGAAAAAAAATACACAGCAAGAGTACATTCATCTGGCTAATCTTAAAACAGCAATCTCTCTCACTGGGAGAAACTGAAATGGAGAGGGATTACAAACAGTAGCACTGTCAGCCACACACTGTCACTGTTGTTATGAGGAAAAGGCAACATAGAAATATTAAGTAAAAATTTAAACTAATAAGAATTTTAATAGTGATGTGTACTATCCAAGTTTGGATTTAAATCTTCTCCCCCCCCTCCCAAGGGTTTTTCAGTTCACTAAGATATCTTTTTCATTTCAGCTTTTACCTGATCAATGTTAATCAATCGTCAGAAAACGATGCAACTTACTTAATTCCACCTTTATTTCATTTGCACTCTGATATGCTTTTTAAGAATTGTTCCATCAGTGAGCAAGAATTTGTCTTGTTTAAAAACAGCATATCGCTACAGAGTGACACTAGCACTGTTTTGTTACGCATTATTAAGTGATAATAACAAGTAATTCAAATTTACTACAGGAAGTCTCATTATTCCAGAATCATGGTTACAATGATTTAATTTTGCTTATAATATTGATTTGTAAGGCAAGCTTTGTGTGTGTGTGTGTGTGTGTGTGTGTGTGTGTGTGTGTTACAATCTTTTACTGAACTTATATGCAGTGATTAAGAACCTTAGCCTGGCCTTGCTGACTGTGACTTTTCCAGAAGTATGGGCCTAGAGAAATGGGAAGCAGCACAATACTACCTGACTACATTGTTTGTCACCATGAATACAAACAAAAGGGAAAGATGTACATATTATAGTGCTTAGAGTCTGTAATAAAACCTTTTACTTCAGCACACGTCAAAAAATCTGTAGTTTCTTGGAAACTACTATTTTTGAATAATCAGAACTAATATATATGTGTGCATATATGCATATATATGTATATACATATGCATATGTAGATTTGGACAGCTGTACTTGCTTTGGTGTGTGAAATGCTGACCTCACGTCTCACATGTTCTCCATATAAAGACTATCTTTTACACTTGAAGGGTGTGTTTATTACACTTCCTATAAAAATTAAAGGAAGATATTCCTTTAATCAGCTGATCAATCAACTGATGGAAGTTCTTTACACTTTAGTATATCAGATAAGAATTTAGAAAACGTGAGCTTTCTTTACGACCTTAAAAAATAAAAAGGCAGGAAGAAAAAAGTCACTGTAAAATTGTATCTAATGGTCTAACTATGAAAACTTTCACTACAAAACAATCCTGTTTTTTAAATGGTTTTCAATGTGTGTATCATGAAGTGCACTGTTAACGCAAACACCTTTTATCATCAGTTATGTTAAAAGTGTACAGGTGTCTGATGTATTTTGATGTGAATTATTTCTTCAGTAGTCAGTTAAAAGAAAGCTATGTTTTTGTTTGTCACCAGTCAGGCATTGAATGTTATTTTTCATTACTGTAAGTGTGGTTTTCATCAGCATCAAACAAAACCTTGTTAGTGAAGAATTCCTTTCTCACTCTGGTATAGTAAAGGTTGTCAGGGACTCAGATTTTGACTGGAATTGTTAATGTATCTAAGGTTTTCATGCGGCAGAGCTGTGGGAAGAACTGTATGAAGGAAAAATGTGCCTCCTAGTGTAAAGAAGGGGAAATATGCACTTTTATGAAAATGCTTGATAAATCACATTTTGATAGCTGCAAGCTGTGGATGTGATTCATTTTTCTTCAAAGAGATAAAAAGGAATATCATATATTTAGTGGAGTGTTAGAACTGCTCTGGGGAGAAAACCTGCAATACACTGTGGATGAATCTATGCAATAATTCCAATGGTTTAAAATCAGACAAATATAATATTTATGTTTCCTGATATATGTTTAGGAAACTAAGTAAATGCTTGCCAAATTTTTACACCTCATTAATAAGTAGTATCAATATATGTTACATAACACAAAGTAATAACTTTATGAAAACAGTTATGTGTAGAGAAAAATTGTAACACAATCACTGTGTTTTGAAGGTCATCCTTTTTACTTTGGTAAAGTAAACTTTTTACTTTGCACCAAAGTAAAAAATGAACTTCAAATTAAGTAAAATATTAAATTATGCCATAAGATATTAATTAAAAATTCCAAAGCAATTGTATATACAATTCCAAGCAAATTGTATATATGTAATAGCATAATGCTGTCTACCAACAGTACTGTTTGAGGATA
>VXAL01011830.1:27973-57790 GCA_013399475.1 Chauna torquata
AGAAAATATTTACAAGAATATTATTTAACATACAAACTGATACATATTTTAAATCATTTAAGATTCAAGCCAGCTTTTCTGTTCTGCCTACCAAAAGCTGGCATCTTATGAAAATGGAACTAAGAAAAATTGTATCAAAATATCTGTAATCACATACTTTGTCTTTTAATGATCATTAAAAAGTAAATATTTTTGGTATTTTAATTGGCTGATGTTCATGACTGTATTTTTTTAACTTTTCTTAAAGCAGAGTAGAAACTTTTATATTGAGAAGTACAAAACCCACACAGTTGTCACGAACCTTCACATTTTTTCAGCTATAGAATAGCTGACAGAAACTTTAGAAATGTTAGACAATTAGTATAGGCTGACAGAGCTTTCATTGAAACTAACAGAAAATTTGATTGGCTTCTTTTTAAAGAAAATAACCCCCCTTTTTCAATATTTTAATTGAGTAACAAACTTTTAACAAAGTGTCAACCAAACTGTGTTTTGATGTACTATTTGTTACCTGTTTCTGTAGCCAGTAACAGAATCCAAATAGTTTCTTCTATTTCAGGCCTATCATTCCTGTGCAACTTAGTCCAAACTCATTATCTATCCTGCTTTGCACAAGAGGTCTGACTAGATGATATCTCAGGACTTCTTCCAACCTGAATTATTCTAATTTTTGAATATTTTCCCTCCAGGAAAGCAAATAAATAAAAATCTATGTAAAATAGTAAAATATGGAGGAAGGAAGGAGTATGCCGTGCTGATACTCATATTCAACTGCCATAGATCTGGGTCTTCACATACTAACAATATAAATCCTGGTAGAACTCTATGTGGATATCTGTCTATATTTCATGTCTTTATTTAGAAATCAATATGTTTGGGTTGGTGATAAGATAGATAGTGTATTTTTCAGTGGGGCAGATCCAGGAGTGACTTTTGATATTGCCTAATCTGTTTGCACAAGTGCAGGGAAAGAAAAGGAAGGAGATTAGACTGGAGAGGCAGAGAAAAGAATGTTTTGGGGCTTGGAAGGTGTCAGGTGAATTGCCAGCTGGATCGATTATACACAACAGTGTAGGCATGGTGCATGAAAAAATAGAGTGCTGGGGAACTGACATGGCTATAGGTAAATCTTCCATGTACGTTGAAACATTTTAGAACAGCTCTGTGCTGCTCAAAAGTCAGAAAACTGTTTTATTTATGGCTTGAAAGTGTCCATGAATCATTCTGTGAACCGAACAAACTCAAAGGGAAGAACGCTTGTCCTTAGAAGCCTGCAAAATTCCAAAGGAAACTAGAAAACAACCCAAATCAAGAAAGAGGGTGCTTAGCTGGGTGAAAAAAAAAGAATATCATGTTGCTTAATTCAGCCTCCTTTCGTTACAGTCTTGTCAGATGTTTGCCTATCACAGAATGCCAGCCTACTCAGTGTTGTATTCCGCTGTGTTCAAGGTATATGGCATCTTATAAATCTGGCAGTTCACTGACAGCAGTATCCTATTTTTCTGCTCAGGTTGTCCTTTAAAATCTGTATAATTAGGTTTAGTCTATGAGATCTGAGGAGCATGCACAGACTAGCCAATGATGTTACATTTTCTTGGTGCCAGATGTAATGCTTAAGAGCAGATAGCACTGACCTCCGAAACGTATTGAAATTGTATTTGCATATTGCACATCTCCACTAACACTAACAGTAGTATAAGAACACGGTTGGTTTTGTTTGTTGTTTTATATCATATGTGGCATTACTTCCCTAAATGTGTATAATTTATATACATTCTGTTCAGTGCATCTGAAATGAAAGTGTAAGTCATATGTAAATGAATCTGCTTAATGTGGCAGGCATACTGAGCGTTATCTTCATTCTTAGGAAAATATGATAAAGATATAGTGGACAAAATACTGTCTGTTCAAATAAATTTGGCATACATTAATTCTTAGCCTAGATTAAATACTTTTATTATTTAAATCATTTTACTGCACAAAACAAAACAGAACAAACAAACAACAACAACAACAAAAACAAATCTCTTTTTTGCACTGGAAGAGATAATTGACAACTATAAACTTGGGTTCAGTGTCTACCTAAGTAATCAACAGCGTTTTTTGTTTTGATGGAATTTATTCCACAGCTATGATCATTTGAATCAGCCAGTCAGAATCAAAAAGGGTTAATTTGTGTAGCTAGTTATATGTCTCTGGATGATACTTCAGCAAAGTTCCAGTTTAAAATGCTTTGGAGATGACCAGTTAAAAAAGAGAAAAAGAAAACAAAAATAAATATTTGAACATAATCTTGAGCTTCTTTCTGTAGTTGAGGGTCAGTTTTGCTGATAGTCTGCCTTCTGAGAGGTTTGTCAGAGTAGGCCATTGATCTGTGTATTAAAGGGCAAAACTGAAAGCAATTTGAAAATAATACTTTCTACCGTAACCATTGGTTGTGCCCCATAATAGAAATTGGACATTTTAAAGGGGAGAAAAGCAATGGCTTTCATCGCTTTTGGTTTTTGTTTTGCTTTTCTGATTTGTTTCATTTTTCAAGGTTGCTGCCTTTTCAGGCAAGACATTTGAGGAAAGTAATCCTTAGTTATCACTGTAAGCACATTTGTTTGATGATCAGGAATAAAAAGTTAATTAGCATAGAGATCTAAAATTCCAGCCATGTGGGCACAGGCATACGTGGCTTTTCCTCCTTATCCAGCAAATGTGCCAGCAAGATCTGCTAATTATAAAGCATTTTCATTATTTCTAGGTCTGTCTTGCATAGTACGTTCTCTGATACACTGTACTAATCAAACCATTTCTATTCAGCCATATGAAGTGTAATAAAAAATGAGTCCCTTACCTATTACCTTTCCTGTTTGCTCAAATGTTTTCATGCTTTTCTTTGCAAAACTTTGCCGCTTAATTCGCTTTCAGTTTCCCAAATAACACTTTTAATTCATGAGGATAAAGAAGTGCTACCAGCTCTATCTTCATTAGCATGTCACGTCCTAAAAAAAATTCGGCATGCAAGAATTTCTCTGTGTGAAGATTAATTCAATCATTAGACTAATGTTTAATGCACTACAAATATCCATTTCAACCTATTGAATTTATTATCTAATATCTGTGGGCACTGATTAGCAGTTTTACTCATTATCACACTGAATCTACTACATAAATCATGGCCTTAAATTGTTTGTGTGATTGTTTCTTGAACTTTTTTTAACCTTTCTGGCTCAAGTGCTTCAACTAGATTTAAAAAACATAAATATTTCATTTTTCAAGTTTAATCTTGACTGTAAATCAGAACAATATATGAAAACTTCTCTACACCTACATAGTCTCTATCTCATCACTCAGCCTATGCTATTAAACCTGTGTGTACATTTTCATTTCGCTAAATACTGTTATATTTTTCAGCCTCATTCACTTAATATTTCCTCTCTTAAAAAATAATAATAAAAAAAAATCTTGGATATGTTTTCCAGAAGTATACAGTGGTGTATTGGGTGCAGGTGGCCAGGTGCTGGCAGTGGGGTTCTGCAGGACCATGTGCCAGGCACAGCCAGGTCCAGCCGGCTCCAGCAGCCACTGCAGAGCATGGCTGGGCCCCGCAGCCAAGATGGCGGCGCCTCAGGGAAAGTGTGTTTAAGAAAAGCCAGAATGCCACACAGCAGTGTAAGGAGTGAGGAAAAAAGTGTGAGAAACAATTATGTGAACACCAAGGTCAGTGAAGAAGGAGGGCGGGAGATGATCCAGGTGTGTCAGAGCAGAGATTCCCCTGAAGACTATTGAGGATACCCCAGTGGAGCAGGTATTTCCCTGCATCCTGTAGAGATGATCACATTGGAGCAGATACCCACACTGCAGCCCACAGAGCACTCCATGCTGGAACACGTGGGTATATCCTGAAGGAGCTGCAGCCCATGGAGAGGTCCCACGCTAGAGCAGGGAAAAGTGTGATGAGGAATGAGCAGCAGAGAGGAACTGTTACACACTGACTGCAACACTCATTCCCCATTGTGCTGCACCACTCAAGGTTGAGGGGGGAGAAAAGATACAGACAGGAATGAAGGATTGAAGTTGAGCCTGGGAAGAAGGGGACACAGGAGGAAAGATATTTATTTGTTTATTTATTTATTTATATATTTCTCACCATGCTACTCTCTTTTTAATCGTCTATATATTAAATTAATTTCCCCAAAGTTTAGTCTGTTTTGTGTGTGATGGTAATTGGTAAGTGATCTTTCTGTCTTTATATTGACCTATGAGCTTTTCCATCTTACTTTCTCCTGTGTCCTGTTGAGGAGGGGGAGTGAGAGAGTGGCGTGGTGGGGTGTGGCAGCCTGCTAAGGTCAACCCAAATAGCCTCAGAGTTTAGAGAGGAATATTATTCAATAAATACTAGTCTTTACCAGTGAAAGTAGCAGTTAAAACATTATGGCCAGTTTTCAAACTATCCAGTGTTCTTTTATTTCTAGTTTTCTGCTGTCTCGGTTTCCATTATAATTGCCTGAGGATGCTTTATCTATCTAGTCCTTACTGTTGTATATATTAGAAATTTGTCAGGTACTAACTCTGTGACCTTATTGTACAGATATATGTGAGATATATGTATAATTAAATTCATTAATTATATATAATGAATTTCTGAGAAACTAATGTTTAGAATGTATGTATATTTGTATTTCAGAGAAGGATCCTGTCATGTCACTAAGGCATACTCACTCCTCTGAGTATAAATTTTCAGAATAGGACCTATGCTGAAAGTTCTTTTCCTGCCCCCACCCAAGGTTTTGTTCAAGCCTTTGCTTCCTCTACAAAATGTTTCTGTGTAGAACAGCAAGCCTTCTCTTAAAAGAGCTGTATTATTCTGTGAGTGTTTCCCATCTAGGAAGGTAAGCCTCCTTAGTGACATATGAGAACATTATTGAGGCATAAAGCCAGAGATAATCTGTGTCTCACCTGTACTAGGGTCAGTGAGAAGAGGTAGCAGCAAGAAACTAGAATCAGTTTAACACAGATCGTTTTCCTGTTTTCATATGTGAAGAAGCTATAGAGAGGCCTGCCATTTCAGCATGTCTTCTTACAAAGGCTCTAACCATATCATTCAAATAAAACACTTCAATAGTTTTGCTTTCCATATAAATAAAAGGGAGGCTGGGAAGAAAAACCATAACATTTGCCAATCTGCAGTGCTCAATAGAAGCTCTTACAGCTTCCAAGTGACCTATGGTGTTCTATCACTCACCTCATTTATGCTGCCTCCCAGAGATTCTTTGAAGACTAGTTTACACAGTCATAGAGTATAACAATAATGCTTTGCAATAGTCATGTTAATTTTTTAAAGGACATTTTCCCTTTCAGTTATTACGAAAAAAATAGGTATAAATAAAAGCGGAAGTCGTGCATTACCATCATAAAAAAAAAAGTAAGATACAGCAGTGCTGCTTCTTGAATGGGTGTCGGCATTATCTGAAACACATTTTTGTAAGAATCTCACTTTCTTGCTTCACCAGAACAAGAAATGTTGGGTTTTGTTAGTTTTTTCCCATACCTTTTTGTTTTGTTTTGTTTTGTTTTCCCTGGAAGCAGAACAGGAGACATTGCAGATGCTTTGTACCATGTTCTCCTTACCTCCTTCCCCTTTCAACTATAATATATTGCCATTCTTAATGGCATATCCAGAAACTATGAAAATTAATTCTGAATGTTAAATAATGCATATCTAAACCTGAAAATTGCATTTTAGAAAACTCAAGAGTTAGTCTTTCCATTCACATTGCACAAAACTTTTTTTTTTTTTTTTTAACCCAGTAATACCACTATAATTTATTTCCAGGTGAGTATATTTTTATTGCATGCCTGAATCCACAAAAGCATTCAGATCTTTATTTTTTCTTAAAATTACTGCCCTGACATACAACTGTGAACAGCTTAAAAGGAAAAACTGTAAACAGCTGTCACAGAATACGTTAATGTTTCACAAGGCTTTGCTTGCAATCATTTTTCTGAAAGTGCTTTAAGAGACTCTGCTTATGTTTCCATTATAGAGAGCCTCATTCTCTGCTAAATAGTGTGTGGATCTTTTATCCCTAGTGCTTTATTATTTCATCTTTTGGATCTATTTTTCGCTTGGTTGAATAGTCAACTATTTAACACGAGTTCAGATAACCTTTGAAAATGGCTTTTCCTGATGTTTGCTATGCAAGACCTACTCCCCAAATGCAAGCAACAGCAGTCTTGAGAGGGTTTTTTGTTTGTTTTATTTTGGTTTTGTTTGATATTTCCCCCCTTTCTTTTTCCTAATCTGTGTACAAAGCATATTTAGGAGAGTAAGCCCACAATTGCTTACATCACTTCCACCTTCTGTCTGTACAACTGGAAATCCAGATGCAGAATACAGTAGCAGAATAAAGACATGAAGAAAAAAGAACGTGAGATAAATGGAGCAGTCTGGTCAGGGTGCTCTGCTTTGTGGAGTTAAGAAACTGTCTTGACTTATTGCGTTATAGTACATCCTATGGGTCAGTGTCTCTATTTTTACATAGTCTCTTGGGACCTGGTCACCCAGTGATCAGCAGTACCCTTTAGGCATGTACATAGATGATATTGAACTCAGTATCATTGTTTTTATTATTGTTATGGTTCAGCTAACCTGAAAGGAGTTTTCTGTCTCTCTAGAAAAATCTTTAGAGGTAAATTCCCGAATGCTACACTTCCAGAAAGTTCTGCTCAGTTGTTTGAGCTTTCTAGGTAGACTATGAACTCTCGAGATAACTCACTGAACTTATTCCTTTTTTAAAATAACTTCTTATGGTCTAATAGTGTAACTAAAGGAAATATTACAATGGTCATAATTGCAGTTAAAATTATTTTCTCAAAACATCAGGATTTGGCAAACATTGCTTAGTTAATATGGCAATTCTGTTTTTACACATGGTGTTCCTGCAGTGAAGGAGAGTTCTGCCATGACAGTTTAGATGGAAGATTGATTCCATCTTTTGATCTTTATGGTATTCCTGAAATGGGATGAATTCTGAGACATACTGCAAGAATAGTATCTGATTCCAGCGACTAGTTAAAATTGGATTCTAATTTTTCTAGACCTGATACATGATCATGAACACATAATTCCCTAATTAGAACTGTTTAGCTTGTTGGGCTTTACATGAAGTTCAATATTCATTTCAGTCAAAACGCAATTAAAATAAAGCAGAATTTGGAAGTCAGTAGTTTGAAAATCATGATTCTTGAAACTAAGCTTTATAAACCATTTAGTTTATTGCTTGATCTGTTTGAAATTTAGCTAAACAGGAGGGGGCACTGGATTTGTAGTTAGTTCAGGCAAATAATTTTTTTTCATGTGCTACTCCTTCTTTACAGAATTTTGAAAAGGACAGTGTTGTCTGCATTGAGACCAGAAACATACTAACCACCGGAGATGGATGAGAGTGTCAGCTGAATTGTGGTGCATGAAAAGTGCTTCTTTAACCACTCACAAGCATTATATAAAGACATGGCTCATAAGAAACTTTACGCTTTCCTTTGTTATGTGTGTTGATGATCAAAATAAGAGTCCTTACGATGAGAAAGATGCTATATCTGTGACTACATGTAATGTGAGATTTGTGTATTAAGCATATGTTGAGGAGAATGTGTCATATGTTTTATTCAGTTCTGATTTCAAGTACGTCCTCCTTTTTTTTCCCCCAACATTGTGTGTGTGTGTGTGTATGTATGTATGTATTCCTGAGGTTGTCCCCTTTGAGTGTGAAATAAAGTAAAAAGTAATAACACCGAAAAGCCGATGGGCAAAAATTGATTCATAAATGAGAAGGTGGCATTCATCTTGGCGCTCTTATTGGAAACCTAAATCTCAGTAAATTTGTAGCCTAAGGATACAATGGGCTTAAAGGATTTCTGTCTCTGAAGAAAAATTAGAACGCCTTTGAGGTAAGGTAAATGGAAAAGGTTGTTTGGGCAAACGTGGAGTTCTAGCACTATTAAATGTTAAGCACCATCAGGGGGTATCTCAGTCATTAACGAGAGTGGCATGTTGAAGATTGTTTCAAGCAGGAGAAGAGTTATGGATGGCTATGTGAAGGTGGCACAATGCCACAGGGAAATTATGTCAAGCAAGACAAAGATTTTTTTAAACTTATTGTGGGGGAAAAAAAAAGTATTGGAATAATGTCCTTTCTTTACCTACTTCAGAGTCTTTCCCCCAAAATAACCCTATGTTGTCTTTTAAATTAAGTAAATCTGGGACGCTAACTTTAAAGTCCATTGTCCAACTTTCTACATACCAGTCAGTCTTGATCTTTGGTATATTTCTTGTTTACTTGCAGTGTAATACCAATTTAATCAAAAAATAATCATGTTCACTTCAAATTCAAGTATTTATCAGTCTTGACTGACTTGAAAGTGTTTTATGGAACTTGTGTGTTAGTTTTGTATATAATTAAAAGAGATCTCAGGGGTTTTGTAAGCAGCCAGTAAGTTAAGCTATCTGGTGTGAGAATAATGTGTTGCTGTCTAGGGAAGGAAAGATTTAGGAGCCAAGCAACCAAACTAGGATCCCTATTTCAAGCCAACAGAGCTTGAGAAGTGAGCAGACAAGAAGTGTTATATCTCTAGGCAGTAGTTACCAGCTTTCTCATTACACTAGCACATCCTCCTGGCTGCTCTGCAAAATGGCCCTGAGATTAGAAGCTCTGCAGGAAGCTATCTGTGTTCTCACAGTTGGAAATATGTTGTTGGGATGACAGCAGTTACATGGAAAATGGGTATTAAGATAGTCTTCAGCATCAATAATATTTTGCTTTCCAAGTTTGCCTTAGGTATTGCTTACAGAGAATAGCAGGTAGTGTGATGTATGTTGTAATCCTATTTCAGAATAAATAGTGAGAAATGCCATTTTATCTTCTAATGTACACTACAGTGGCATAATAAATTGTACTGGGAGGACCTTAACATTTTGTTCAGAGACTGAACTTCAGTTTAATACAGAAACTCTCTTATAGGTCTTTACCACTTCCTATATTATTTGTTATCACATAATATCCTTGCAGCTACTACAGTCAAAGCATGAATATTTGTCAGAGAGTTGACACGTGACCTTTCAGTTTCCTTTGAAATATCGTTAACAGCCATGCAGCCCACAGATTACAAGGTCTTATTTATCTTGCTGTTACTGTATACTGGGATTGTAACTTTTTTTTCATCATCCTTATTCTGGACCCTACTAAAAATGTATTTATGGTTCCTTATATGGTATTCTTCTGTATATAATCCCTTTAAAACGATCCTTGGGATAGCATATTTCATCAATCCACTTAGCTTTTGTCTACCCTTCTCCACCGCTTTTGGTTTAAAGCAGAGTAGAAAGTTCCTCCTATCTTTTTTGTCTTTGGACCGCTTGTACAAATGATAGTTTCTTTAGATCAGATTATGCAGTTTTAGAGAGAGATTCTGAGATTGCCATTTACTTTGTGAATACTTTTGTAAGTAGGGATTGTCTCTCTCTCTCTTTTTTTTTTCCCTACAATTCTGACACCATTTGACCAAAAGAGAGATATCAATACAATCATGGAATAGAATCATAGAATGATTTGGATTGGAACGGACCATAAAGATCATACAGTTCCAAATGCCCTGCCATGAGCAGGGACACTTTCTACTAGATCAGGTTACTCAAAGCCCCATCCCACCTGGCCTTGAACACCTCCAGGGATGGGGCATCCACAGCTTCTCTGGGCAACATGTTCCAGTGCCTCACCACCCTCTGAGTAAATAATTTCCTCCTAATGTCTAATCTAAATCTACCTTCTTTTTGTTTAAAGCCATTACCCCTTGTCCTATCACTACATGCCATTGTAAAACGTCCCTCTCCAGCTTTCATGTAGGCCTCCTTTAGGGACTGGAAGGCTGCTGTAAGGTCTCCCTGGAGCCTTCTCTTCTCCAGGCTGAGCAACCTCAACTCTCTCAGCTTGTCTTCATAGGGGAGGTGTTCCAGCCCTCTGATCATCCTCATGGCCCTCCTCTGGACTTGCTCCAACACATCCATGGGCTTCTCATCAACCAACACCCCCAAGTCCTTCTCCTCAGAGCTGCTGTCAATCCATTCTCTGCCCAGCCTGTATTTGTGTTTGGGATTGCCCTGACCCAGGTGCAGGACGTTGCAATTGGCCTTGTTGAACTTCATGAGGTTGGCGTGGGCCCACCTCTCAAGCCTGTCAAGGTCCCTCTGGATGGATCCCTTCCCTCCACTGTGTCAGCCGCACCACAGAGATTAGTATCATCCACAAACTTGCTGAGGGTGCACTCAATCTCACAGTCCATGTTGCTGACAAAGATATTTGACAGCGCTGGTTCCAATACCGACCCCTGAGAAACACCACTCTACACTGGTCTCCACCTGGACATCAAGCTGTTGACCGCAACTCTTTGAGTGTGACCATCCAGCCAATTCCTTACCAACCGAGTGGTCCATCTGTCAAATCCATGTCTCTTCAATTTGGAGATAAGCATGTGATGTGGCACAATATCAAATGCTTTGCAACAGTCCAGGTAGATGACGTCAGTTGCTCTTACATCATTGACTAATCCCATTGTAGAAAGCCACCAAATTTGTCAGGCATGAAACAAAGTCACACTGACAAGCCAGCTTAAGTATGAGCTATCATGAAGCACTGATACAGTAGTTCCAGGTCTGCCAGACACTTACTAAGGATCAGTGGTAGAAACATCAGTCCTGAAAGAGGTTATGGGTAAAGGGGCCAAAATGCTGGACTGTGAGTCATTATCACACATTATGAGTTTTCTCGGATGAGGTTCAACTATATATATCTTGATACCTTCTCTACTAAATAAACACTTTATTATAGATAGTTGTTATTTAGAGATTTAATTCATGTAATTTTGATTTCCAAGTAAGACTCTAGACCTGAAGGTAAATTCATGTTGATATATGTGAATAAATGAATCAAAAGAAATGACCATTATATTGACTCTACATTGATATCTCAGTTATATTGTGGTCTTTTAACAGTGTAAAGGAGAGGAAAGAATCCACTTACTTGAGATACAAGTAGGAAAAAGAAAAAACTTATATTAGCAATATTATTGTTAAATATTGTAGATTATCAGAATAGGCATACACATTGGCAGAATAGTACACAAAATGTTAGTATAACTTGCAGCATAGAGACACGATACTGGGTGGGTAGAGAGGACTGCATTCACTCAGTTTTCTTCCAACATTGTTCAGAAGAAATTCAGTTTCAAAGAATGCATATGTTCTCAGAAACTGATAACATAGCAAATATATATGATCATGCATAGAAGAACTAACGTACTTTACTGGATTTGCTAAGCTCTTTCTTTGGTGACAAAGTCACTCTACAATTCTTAACCAGCTTGTTCAAGGTATTTAATGTCTTTAAAAATTAAAACTCATTATTCTTGTTTCATATTTAATACAAGCCTTAGAGTTCAGAGACTAAAAAGCTGTGGAAGAAAAAGATAATTTTCAGACTAAGATGTTATTCCACTAATCTTGCAGGAACAGATCCAGGTGGTGTGAACTTTTATACACTTTGCACTTACACATCCCTTTGGCAAGGGGAATTAAAGATAAAGAAATGTATGTAAAGCCCTGAAGTGCTGGATTCATTCCTTAACTAGAAGTTTTAGGCTACAGATTTAATGCATAGCTTCTGAAAATGTTAAATATTATATTAAGGCTACTTAATTCAGATTTAACAGTAGGAGTTTTGGAGGCCTGCCATGTACAAAGTAAAGTGAGAGAGGTAAGCACTCCCATGACGTTAAGAGGAGCCATCAGTCAAAATTATTTCTGCCTAATTTGAAACCATAGATTTGCATGCTGAAATCCTATGGAAGCCTTGTGCTTCAGTTAAAAGTTTACATTAAACCCAGAATAAATCGTCCCTATTAGAGCATCTCTGTATCAGCAAGAGAGATTTTTGCTTTGTGTTTTCAGAGCTTGAATAAAAACATCTGGTAAAACCAATTGAGTCCATTGTCCCTTAAGGATTTTGTTAAACTGTGATTGTTGAATGTAAAGAATAACAATATCAATGTCTTATTAATAACAACATAATATCTGTTTCTTCCAAGCAAGCGTGATATTGATTGACAATGAATAGCTATAAAGCAAAATTTAAATTACAGTGTTTATATGGATGTGACTTAAAATTAATTATTTAAGGAATACATTTTGTCCCAATTTACAGTAGTGAAGCATGTATTGAAGTTCTCTGGAGTTGGACATGCTCATTAATGGCAAAATGAAACTCAATTTAAAACTTTCATGATTCATATTTTGAATAAAAGTTGTTAGTCTTGTGAATGGTTTAAGGCATAGCTTAGGTTTACCAGGATCAGACATCATATCTTTTGGAAAGGCTACATTTAGATACATTTTTAGGTATTTGGTTTTAGAAATCAATTAACGAACATAAAGGAGAATTTAGGCAGCTACATTTGATGGGAGTGTACATGATCATGCCATTAACAGTCCAGTTTTCCCAGGTTTTGATATAAACACCAGCTGGATTTTTCCACAATTCTCTTACTCTCCTATTTTGTATGTTATAATGTTCTTTATGTGGCTTATCATTAGTTAACACAGCTGATGCCATGCTGAGGAGTTAGGAAACAGCTGAGGGATACACCTCATCCCAGGAAGCTGAAAACTTATGTTTCCTCAGTATGTCGCTCCTGCTACCAAAAAACAATATTCAAGCATTCAGCATGCTGACTGAAAGAATGTCTAAGATCAGGAATTAGAAATGGTCAGAACAAAGATCTCGTGTGTTACTAGACTTAATATTCCATTTGTGATTCAGATTAAATTTCTACAGTGAGGCTGTGATTCACAACTAAAAATCCAGTTCTAAGATTAAATTTAAATAGCTTCTGTAGACCTGCATAAATAGCTGAGGCATTAATAATGCTGGGGAAAGAAAATAAGGAATGTTTGCTTTTCCATAGTATCCTTTTAAATAGAGCTTCACCCAAGAGAGTGGGAGACAGCAAGAAGGATTGCTTTGGGGAAGATATGCAAAATGATAGTGTTGTATTAGAGAGAAAAGTATTGAACGATTCCGGTGAAAGAAGTGGGATCCTGGAGTCTTGTCCTACCATATGAAACTGCCTCTCCATTCTGTGTTAGATACATTTGATACATTATATCCATACAGTTACCATGTACAAAGAAAAGCTTTAAGAGATGCAGCAGCCTATCCTTTTCCTATTCCTGGAATATTTTCCTATGTTAACATTTTTCACTATGTGTGGAAATCTGGAAAGCAAAGTGGAGAGGAAGAATAATGGAAGGAACTAGCAATACATAGCAGAGGACAAATGCTTTCAACTAAGTGAGGAGAACCAGTGCAATCTTCCCTGAGTGCAGAGAAGATGCAGCAATTGTAGAAAAAACTTTCTGCAGTGTACCTACTTGG
Organism: Chauna torquata; assembly: GCA_013399475.1. Classification (NCBI taxonomy): domain Eukaryota; kingdom Metazoa; phylum Chordata; class Aves; order Anseriformes; family Anhimidae; genus Chauna; species Chauna torquata. The sequence goes on from VXAL01011830.1 coordinate 41,446, forward strand.
AACATAAATGGGACAACCCACTGACAGCAGTTCCACAGTCTTAAGACATATGGCTGATCAAGCCTAGTTATTAGTCCTGGGCTGAATTCAGCCTGTAGACAGGTTTGGTGCACTGGGGAGAGTGATAAAATAAAAATGATAGGAAGTAGTCAGTAGAAGAAAGAAACCAAAACCACAGTTAATGATTACGCTAGTCCATAGAGTCTACATATATATCAGAGAATACATGTGCACCAATCCAAAGGGAAAAAGCAAGACCAAATAATTTCAGAGTTCAAGTAATCAGGAGAATCTGGACTAAGAAGTAGGCAATATTGCCTTAGAACCTATGTGAACTGGCTAGGGATAGGAATTATGTGTAAAATAGCACAAATCAAGGATGCAAACTGAAGAAGCAGGCTTTAGAACCAAGCATGAGAACTAAGACCTCCGTAAGCAGAAAATTAAAGGGCAGTGTACAGCTTTCAAGATATGATTATGTAGCTCTCACTTGGAGGCCTCTAGCGGTTCATAAGGCATAGTAGGCATGACTGAAGCAGAATGTGTATCCTATGTATATGGCATTCAGGTACTGTCTCCCTGGGGAATGACTGCTCCTTCTACTCTTCTGTCTGCAGGCAGATAATCATTTGTTAGGGGGCCACATGTTAAACAGTTTGGATAAACAGAATTGCACTGCTTTCTTGGCTGCTTCAACTATTTCAATTCTAACTACACCATATTCCCCTGTGAGCTTCACTACACTGAAGAACACTAGTGAGGATGAAAGAGACTGTGGATGTTCACTATTCCCTTTGTTAAGCATATTTTCTAGCAAAAAAAGAAAACTTTGCAGTCAGTGTAGAAACCTGCCAGAGGTCAGAAATAGAATCTGAAATCATCCAACACCCTTTTTTGTTGTTTATAGCTGGGGAGAGGAGAAAAGGATTTTAGTCATCAAATTGCAATCTCATTAAGGAACAATTTGATAAAAATTCTATGTGGAAAAGTGTAAGATTTTCATTAATTTACTTGATTTTGCATACCTTCCCTTGGGAAAGAATTATTAAGCCATCACAATTATAATTGTGTCATTCTGCTCCTCTTTGTTTTGTTTTGTTCTATGTTCCTCTTCTCTGGTTTAGATTCATGCCTGTTCTCCTTTTAGTTAAACTGAATTCCTAAAGCTTATTAATTTAATATATAATCATATCATTTTCTTTTATTTGCCCCCAAACTGATACCTTACTAGATATCAGCAAAAGTTGCTGAAAATCGTATATATAAGTTTTTTAAACAGCCAAAACTTTGTAAACTTTTCTCTTTTTTTTTAAACCAGTAAGTCCCTCACTACTATACAACTCAAGTGGAACACCCAATCTTAGTAAAATATGAAGCAATCTCCTATTGCTAGAACAGGCTGCTTCTATTTCAGTTGCTATGGAGCTTTACAAGTAATCAAAATGCAGACATGAGCTATGACACACAGCACCTCACTTGTTCCATTGACAGAGACTAGGGACCCCAAGTCAGTGAAACGTGTATAGAAGGATGTTATATTCCCATATTTGCAAACCCTAACCTTCAAGCAAAAATGAGTTAACCTTAAAAAAGTAGTCACATTGAATTTTCATACCAAGGGCAATATACTTTTATGATTGTAAAATAAATTTAATATGAATTCAGTAAAACCAAGCACAGCAGTGTTTACAATGCTTGTTTCTTAATGAGACTTAGTTGCAGAAGATCAAATATTTAAGAACAAATGACGCAAGCATACATAATAATATGCTTTTATGTTATTCATATGATTAGATGCAAATTTCCATAGTTATTTCAGTGCTTCTTCATGTTCTTTATGTAACAGCAAGTTTCCATTGTTATTTTTTTTTTCAGAAATGTAAAAATTTTTTTGAACTTTGCAAGTACTTATGTACATGTGTATTTTTCTGTTTGCTTTCATTTTGTTGAAGGATAGAAAAAGCTAGATATAACATAGTTGGTATTTATTACTTCTGTATAGACATGTTCTTGAAAGTAAACAAAAATATGGGTAAAGACTAAATGGAATATGAAAATAGGGAGGATGTGCATCATTTTAAAATACAAAAGTTGTCTCCTAAAGAGTGATTTTACAGTATGTCAAGAGGGAATCATTTAGTTGTTCCTGAACATGTGCTTTATATCTTTAAATGTCATTCAAATTAGAATTTTGCCATTTTATATGAGCTTATAAGAAAAACATCTTTGAATGATTCCTTTCTTCTTTATATGTTTTTCATTAACTCTGTTTTATCAACTAGTGAATGATTTGAAAACACTGTGACTAATAATTTAGCAGTAATAATTGTTCAGTAAATTAGATCTTTCTCTGAGGTTTGTGGTAAGAATTTAGAAACATAATCAAAACTATCTAAGATGGGAAAAACCTAAACAAAGAAAAACCTAAACAAGAAAAAATTATTAAGAAGCAAAAGGAGACATTTTGTAGTAATAAAATGGTTTTCATTGCATATTTTCCTAATAAAGCATGTCTATTTTTATTTTAATTAAATGTAGTAACTCTTCTGACATCCATGCTACATTTGCCTTGCTTTTTTTTTTTTTATTTCTATACTTTCTTTTCTCCAAGTACTTAATGCCACTCAAGAAAAGAAAATTGAAAAGGAGTTAGCCTGTGGCAAAATAATTGATGCCCCTTTAAGTTTGCCCCATGAGAATTCTCACATAATATCCCAAATCCCCTTGATTTAGGTCTCACAGTTTTACTTGTCAATACGTAATCATGATTCCAAAGCACAACAGATTACTCCACAGTTATAGTGTGGTTTCAACCATGCAGAATGGAGTAGAAACACCCAAGGCTGATAAAAGGGATTGTCCCATTAGTAGTTTTTTATAGTGACCCCTGGGGACTGGGACTATACTTGTGTAAATCAGTTCAACAATCTGAAACAAGAAACATTTTCAGACACCCTAATTAATACAATCTAAAAGAACAGGAATCTTAATTTTGATTACCCCAATAAATTTACAAAGCAATAGTATATTTTTTATGTACTTTTTTTTAATCTTTCTCTAATAGTTGTTGGCAATATCTTCCCAGGCAGACTGCCTAAATAACTCTCTGCAGATGACATTTTCGTCACATCAAAGCATTTTCTATTACAGACTGTAATTGATTTTTTTACAGTTTTACAATTGCTTAACATTAGTATGGATTATCAGTAGCAGTGCGATTTCCCTTGCAGGAGATCAGTTAAGGTAATACCTCTTTTATTAATATATTTTTAGTGTCTCCTCAAACAACATGGAAAATGTTCATGCTTTCTCAATTCTTACTACTCTGTCAGCTGTTCATCTTCACTGGCCAAACTGGACCTCTTTAATCCCAGCACAGATAAACTACCTGTTAAAATGATTATACTGAGTGTCACTGAAATTGTTAAAGGTTCCTGGTACTGTGTTCTGATAGTTTATATGAGTCTGCAGGCCTTCTATCAAACCAGTCTATTTTACAAAACAGCATGAGAGGCAACTACACATACACTTTTTTCTGTACAATGTCTATCAATGTAATTAGTATAGGTTCACCTTAATCTGGCAAGTGGATCAGATGGGACTGTATCTCCTCCCCCAACCTCCTCCTTCTAAACCACCACTTTTAGTGCTGAGGAATCCAAGAGCTTCTAATAGGAGGAAAATTGCTGCTATTACCCACTGCATAATTTGAATACCAATGACAAGCGTCAGTCATAAACTTCAAAAATCAGGAATTTATGTCATTAAAATTACCCTCAAAGAGATCGGTTTATATTTATGTCTTTGTCATCACTGAGATTGACTCACGAGCTGTGGTCTTCAGGCAGCTTGACAAGCAATAGCTTCAGCCACCAAACAGCCAGTTAGCAGAATGTGCTCAAAGGAAGTCCATCAGAGAGGGGTAGACTGCAAGTGGAATCCTGCTAGGCATATCCAACTTTATTACGACCAACCTGTGTTAAAATCAAGCAAACTGTCACCTCCTAGCTCAATAAATTCACATGAATAAATGCTCAAGTGTTCATGGTTTTCACTTTCATGTTTTATATTGCCATCTGAAGACAATGCTACGCCTTTCATAGATTTTACTAATTTGATGGTACTTCATGAAAGTTTCACAGTTCTTACTACCCTACAATCTTCTGTGATACTCAACAGAGTACAGGATGATTTCAAGCCTGCTGCCACTGATATCAAAAAGTAGTAACATACATCCACTAAAATGTGTATTAAATAACAGAGATTAAAAGCAGCTGTGCTACATTTTAATGGAATAAATCTTTACGAAGGCTAAAAAAATATTGTTAATAGTGCCTGTTAAATAATTAGTTTTATTTATGGATTAGATTGTTTTGATGTGTAAGTAAAAATATTAGAACCAGAGCCAAAGTTTTTCTAGTGGCTTTATAGTAATTAAGAGAATCATGCAAACAATTCAGTTTAACTGGATATTGCTGTGCTCTTTGCTTGAATGGAAATATTTTCTATTTATTGATATTCCATAAGCACTTTTTAACATCTCATATTGTGTTTAATTTGCTGCTTTTTTCCCTGTCCATGCAACTCACTAGTTTTCATTTATATAAATATAATCATTAATGCACTGAAGCCAAAATGATTTTGAGAGTCAAGGAAACAGGGAGAAAAATATCCTTTTAAAGTACAGATCTCATAATAAGTTGGCAAATGTGATTTTTTTTTTAAGCAAATGCTTAAAAATCATAAACAAAGTACAGTAAACACCATATTGTGTTTGGTTGCCTTAGTAATAGCTTGATTCCTGTAGCATATCAAAGCTTATAGTTCTGTTAATTCGTAGCTATGTAACTTGCTAGGAAGCGTATGACAGTGAATCTTCAGATTCACTTTAATAAAATGTACTCTACCTCCTTCCTAAGTTCTTTTAAAATATTGTATTTATGCATATCCCTCATATACTCTCTTTAAGTTCCCTACCTCCACTTCCCCTGCTTTTTCAAAGAAATGACATATTGTAATGGTTTAAGAATGGGGTGTTTTGTTTGATTAGGAAAAAAAAAAGTTACGTTAAGGCTACTTGCAGAAAAAATGGACAACTGTAATTAGGGCTTATTCCCTCAACTGTCATCAGCTCTTTAGTTTTGTTATTGTGAAGCTACTCTCGAAGCAAACCAGCTGCATCTTGATAATGACCTCAAATGCAATGTTAATAATAATCAAATTTAAAAGCTGTTATTAATCACATTGAATAGAACCATATTTGAAGGAAATTTGTATTATCTTCAGGAGATGATATGAATGAAATTTGAATCTGGGAAGGAAATGTTACTTAGAGTTTTCATCAGCAATTCTCAATCTTTTCAAAGAGAGTAAGTATCATTCAAATAACAGTGTGATCATATTATGGACATTTACTTAAAAGGTTTTATAACCTTTTCTTAAGAAATAAAACAAATATCCATTTCTAGAGAATTCTGGTTTTAAATATTATGTTATATTTCATTGGATTGGATTCCTTTAAAATTCTTAAACTTTGACCAGAAAGCTATCAGATTTTTCTTATACAAACAGTGTTCTATAAACCATTTACAGCTTATACTTCCTCTGAGCACTGATAGTTTTCATGCTCAGGATTTTTACATTATCTTGCTAGGGATCTCCATTAGTATTACCCTTCCCAAAATGACCACCTTCTGAAGTTTGTGTCACACTTTACATTTTCAGATCTTTCCTCCTACTGTCATCTCTCTAAAATAATGTAGTTGGCAATGTAATTGCAACACAAGTGCATTTTGATTAAGTTACCGAGTTTTAAGTGTTCCATAACTAACATGTCAGTGTATTTTAATAGTAGTTTAGATCTTTCTGTTCTTGAAGTATAGCAAAAATGAAAAGGATCTATGCATAACTGGTAAAATAAGCCATAATAAGGTCTGATTTAATCTCATTCTTACTTCCAGTACAATTCCTGACTTGGAGCGCCAACAGATATTAAATGCCTAATTTGTTTAAGAAATCTAGTAGTGTGCACTGCAGTTAATTTACTTCGGAACAATTACTAACAGAAGTGAACACTACTACTCCTGTCCTCTTGCTGGGGGCACACAAAGGGGCTGTGAGTGACAGCATGCTTAGTGGAGGTGAGAGGTTTCAGTCTGTGCTCGGAAGTTGCTCCCCTCAAAACCCGGAGGGTGCAGAACAGGCACAGAGAAATGCAACTGCCAAGTAACTGGTCCTGTCAGTGTGTATGCACCAGAAGTATCTTATGATAGCTGCCTCAGTGAAGGTGATTTTAGAGTAATATGCAAAGTATTATCAAGTTATATTAGTTCTAAGTGCTTCTGTTGGCATAGTTTTTTGTTTGTTTGTTTGTTTGTTTTTGAGGAAGGACATACTTTTGCTGATGTCTGGTCTTATGTAGTGGTTGTGTATACCTGAATTATTATTTCTGTTTTCTGTAAGACATCTAGAAGTCAGGTATTTGATTTAGCCAGAGATCTGATGCCTCTAAGAGCATGGAAAAACTAGATGATCTGTTTGCACTACACATGAGTTTGTCTTTCAACATATAATTTACAACGTGTAATTTACATGGGTCCACCACACTTAAATAGTAAGAGCTCCTTTTCCACTGCCTTCAGGTGCTCTCTGTACCACTGTTTTATTGACAGATTTCTCTGTAATCCCTAACACGATATTAAAATCGATTTGTAAACTGAAACAAGTGTTAAGCACTCAATTCACCCCTTACTAATAGCATTCTTTTCTCCCCTTCCTTTATAGCAATATAAAAATTCCTTCCTAAATACTTCAGTGAAATTATAAACTTTTGCTACATTATACTGTGAAGATAGCTAGGTTAATTTAATTTATAATGTGGTATCTCCATAGCTGACATCTACCCTACCATTTAACTCTCTGGGTGTGGTAGCTTCACATTGATGGCTAGCTAAACTCCACCACACCACTCTCTCAATTCTCCTCCTAGAAGGAAGAAGGGGAGAAAATCTGACGAAAAAGGGCTCAAGGGTTGAGATAACGACAGAGAGATCACTCACCAGATATCATCACGGGCAGAACAGACTCAGCATAAGGGAGATTAATGTAATTTATTGCTTATTACTAACAGGTTAGAGCAGCAAGAAACTAAAAGCAAACCAAAACCACATTCCTCTCATCCACCCTCTTTTGCCTCCTCCCCCCATGCAGTGCTGGGCGGGGGGGGGAATGGGGGTTGTGGTCAGTCCATAACACTTTGTCACCTGCTGCTCCTTCATCCTCACTCTCTTTCCCTGCTCCAGTGTGGGGTCCCTCCCACGGGATGCCGGCCTTCCCAAACTGATCCTATGTGGGCTTCCCACAGATTGCAGTTCTTCAAGAGCTGCTCCAATATGGGTCTGTACCACAGGGTCCGTCCTTCAGGAGCAAACTGCTCCAGCACGGGTCCCCCACGGGTGACAGCTCCTGCCAGACCACGTGCTGTACTGTGGGCTTTTCTCCACAGGCTGCAGTTCTGGCCTGGAGTCTGCTCCTGCAGGGGCTCTCCATGGGCTGCAGCCTCCTTCAGGCCAGATCCACCTGCTCCACCGTGGGCTCCTCCACGGGCTGCAGTGTGGAGATCTGCTCCGCCGTGGTACACCATGGGCTGCAGGGGGACAGCCTGCTCCACCATGGTCCTCTCCATAGGCTGCAGGGGAACTTCTGCTCTGGTGCCTGGAGCACCTCCTGCCCTCCTTCTTCACTGACCTTGGTGTCTGCAGGGCTGTTCCTCACTCCTCTGTCCCAGCTGCTGTTGTGCAGCAGTTTTTTCCCTTTCTTAAATCTGCTCTCACAGAGCTGCAACCAGTGTTGCCCATTGGCTCACCTTTGGCCAGTGGTGGGGTCCCTTTTGGAGCTGGCTGGAGCTGGCTCTTATCTGACATGAGGCAGCTTCTGGGCTCTTCTCACAGAGGCCACCCCTGTAGGTCCCCGCCCCACCCCTGCCACGTAAAAACCTTGCCATGTAAGCCCAATACACTGGGAGAGAATGAGAACCTGTTGATTTGTGGCACCGAAATAGGCTTCTGCTTCTACAGGAGCTACCGTATGTAAAATTCATAAATTCTAATTATCAGACTCTTTTCTCTAGAAAAACAATGGGCAAATAGCTTTACAGTATCATCTCTGCTGCCAGTCAATAACTTCTGTTAAACACAGTCTGAATTCTCTTAGAAATCTTCTCCTTCACATGAACTGTTTAGCCCATGATCAAAGTACCTTGTATTCTTCGCACAGAAAACCTACACAGTCTTAAAGCCCTCATTTTTAAGAGCAGCTTTAAACTGTTTCTTCACTCCTTTAAATGTTTTAAATACATCTTTCCAGTAACACACTCAATGCTTATACCTATTTTGACCCTAAGTGCTAAGGCCCTCTGTGGTCTCTGTTTAACCTCTGTATACCTACATCCATATGGTTTAAAAGGCGAGAATAGGAGATACGTCCAGGGAAGAAAAAAGGTGATTCAATATGGGACACTTTTTGCAAGCTCTGAAAAGTGAAGAGACAGACCTATGCTGCAGAAAGGTCCACAAAGAGGGAACTGGGATAGTTATTTCTGCTTTAAAAAGGAACAATTCTCAAGAGAATACAGCATTTTGTGGCATCCAAGCTTCACGAATTTGAAGGTGGTTGAGCGAGTCAGTCCTAGCTGGTTTGCCATTTAGAGATGGTGATATAGCAAAAAGACAGAATAGAAGTACAGATTATTTAAAATTCTTTTCTTTCTCTATGATATTTGATGTGGTAGGATAATACTTTGTCTTAATATGCAAGATGCAGTTCCTTAATTTTTCTTTTAGTCACAACTAAAACACCAAACAAGCAAAAAAAACCTTCCTGTCTGCTGCCCTTTTGCTTGAATATAACTGTTTTTGCAGCTTTAATAAATATTCTCAGAACTGAGTCATACTTTTAAATATTAATTTTAACTTACTTTTCCTAACTAATTGCATGTAACAAGATTTTCTTTAAATACACACCATATATGTTTGTTGGCCGTGACATATTCTATTAGTGCACAGAAAAGTATATAAAATTATGGCCACTTACACTTGAGCAAATATCAGCTTTCATATTAGTGATTGATTCAAACTAAGTGAAACTTCTGATAAATCCAAAGCAGAACACCGTTACTGAATATATTTTGGGGGGGGTGTAAATTGGAATATGTTTTTTTGTTCAGATAATTCAGTTATCAAATATTAGTCCATGCAACAACAAAATAAATGCTTCAGTAAAACCAAGCTTTTTATATCATCTCTGAGAACCATCATTATGTAATAATACATCTAATGACTCTCATGATTTAAAATGTTAAATTATAAAAAAATGACTGCTTAATGAAATCCAGATGGAAGCTTTTTTTCTCACTGGGATTTTCTCCCATTCCCTCTGCTATGTCACCAAACCATTCTACCAATTTCAATTTACAAAAGGTGCTGAGAGTGCTATGGTGAGCTTAATTCAGTAAACTGCCTAAAAGTAGCTGATCTAATCCAGTGGAAAAAGTCTCCCAATATTTTATATTTTGTTTGATGTTCAGTTCAGAAAAGAAGTTGAGCTTCTAAATCTTCTGTAAAGTATTTCAAAAAGCTATGTATAGATTCCAAACACTCATTTTCCTAGTGTAAAATCCTACCAGATTTTTATATTTTGGTGTGGCTTTTGTTCCCACTCAGCCTCTCAGTTTCTGATACAGATATTGATAATACTGAGTAGAGCAAGTATAAGATCCAGCAAGATCTGTAATTGTATCCAAATGCCTGTAACTTGTATCAAATTATCCCTCAGCCTCAAGTTTTGGATTAAGAATTTTTCCTTGGAAAATAAATAAATAAATAAAATAATAAAAAAATTCTTGGTTTCTTTCTATGCTCTCTACTCAGCACTTCTCAGTACTCTTTTAAGTAAAAAAAATTATGCAGGCAGGCCCAAAATTCTATTTCTAAATATCCAACACTATTTGATATCACTGTTTAAAAAGGGAAGCATTGCTGTTTCAGTTAGGGGATAGTAATGTCAGTAATAATTGAACTACATGCCTCTGTGGAAGTTATGATGGTTAGTCATCACTTCAACTTGAATATAGGAAGAAAGGCTTTCTGTACAGAAAGGAAATCTAATGTAGTGTCCTTTCTTATTACTAGAGTTAAAAGAAGGATTTAAAGACAAAATGGTCATATTTGCTGCCAGGTATGAGTATTTTTGTAGTCTGAAGTACAGGAATACATTGTGTTTTTAAATATATAGCATTATTTTTGCATGGCATCAGAATTAAGAATATTTTAGTAAAGCAAGGGACAACTATAATGATGAAAGCAATTACATGTTGTGTGTGCTTTGGCCTTTTTTTTTCTTTTTCATTTTAAGCCAAGTTTTATCTTATTATCTCTGGTTGCAGTGGATTGAACAAGTAATAAAAGGAAGTTACATCCTGTGTATACTAGCATTATTATTTTCAAAAATGTTTCAAAAAGCCATTAAAATTTTGAGTCCTTTGTTGTTGTCTTCCTTCTAGTACTACTTAGAAACAGTAGTGGAGAAATGAAAACATTAAGAAAGAATTACACAGAAGTTTTTATTAAAAACTTCCAGCAAGATTCACTTCTTCTTTGTCAGTGGTCCTTAACTTCATTTTTTAGCAAAGCATTGTTGTTGCACGTGTTCAGGTTATACTCCTTTCATCAGCAGCAATTCATGCTCCTTAGGAAAACTTTTCTAGAACACCTGAAACAAAGGTGTTTCACATGGTTTTAAAAAATACTTCGTTTCAGCAGTTTATAGGCCCCAATGAGTCAGAAGATATGATGAACAATAGTAATAATGTGGGCGAGCTGGTTATGAAAGCCAGAAAAGATTTATGACGGATGAGAGCAGTGTTTCAACCCTATGCAGAGAACAGTGGCAGCTCCAGAGGGCAGTAGCTTGTTAGAACCTCGTTTTCTTTGCTTTCAGTTAAATTGGGTTGAGAAAAACATTTTGGATAGTCCCATATGGCGTACTGAGACAGAAGGAGTATTGCACTGTATTCTGCATAGTTATGCAGTTCTGTATGATCACAGACAGGTTAACTTTCTAAAATGACCACTTAGATGATATATTAGCTTAGGTAGCATAAACAAAGAATGTAAAGTCAATTCTTTATGTATGATAAATCTATTGCACAAGAGTATTCCATGGCACAGGTTATTTTTTCTCTCTCTCTCAGTCCTATTAGGATTGTCATCTTTGTGAAGTGTTATAGAAGCAGCTGCTCTGTTACGATCTTAAAGACTTATTACTGTTTTCTTCTATTAAATTAAACTATTTTCTGTTCCAATTTATTCCCATTTGATGGCATATTGTTAGGGATGCGTATATATAAAGGTCTGCTGATCTACAAGAGTTAAACAGTCCATATATACTTAGATAGACAGAAAAGTAGAAAGATAGAAAGATAGATAGACAGACAAATAGACAGATACATACATATAAATTTAGCAGATTCACATTTCAGAACAAGCTAGATTTCCATTACCACAAAGACAGTGAGAATGTACGGAAGCAATAAGGCTTTAAAATAGGCATTTTCCTAATACCTTTAGTTTCCAATATCCGTAGTTTTATTTTGCATTTAAATTATTTACTTGAAATTCATGACTTGAATACTAATATTAAAGATGTTTGATATATATAGGTAGTTCAATAATTACTGGCTGTCTACCTAATTACAGAAAAAAAAAAATCTTGACCAACCTGCATAGATGTTAACTGGTCTGATAACTTATGTCTAGTATGCAGATAGGAAAAAAAAGTATTTATTTACATAGGTGATTATCCAGGCTTTTATCAGAAATGTATACATATTTATAAGAGAACATTGCCTACTGAGATATACAAAAAGTTATTTGGGGGTGTTTTTTTTTTTTTTCTCCAGTTTCTGTAATGAATTTTTTTCTCTATGTAAATTCTGCCGTGACCTGCATGCAAAATGAAAATGTTTTTAATGACATAACTTGGCAGTAAAATAAGCATTTTAACTTATATCTGTTTTAACTCATGTTAGAGCTGAATGCAATGCAAAAAAGTAATGAATTAAAAACATTATTTTTTAATGATTTCTTTAGTTTTTTGCTTATTCTACAAAAAATTCTGTGGGAAAACCTTTGCGTAAGGGTATGACTGAAGCAAACAATGCAACACACCCAATGGTAGGAGTCCTTTCCTACTTCTCTGATTGTAAGGAATAGTATGATAGCAGCATATAATGTTTGGTTTGTTTATTTTAAGACATAATTTTAAATGGTTGCCTTAAACTGATGGACCTGAGGAATTTTGTGAATGACTATACATTCATCCAACATTTGGATGTGGACTCACTTTTGTTACACGAATAATTTCCTTGTGGTGGATGGACTGTTTTCTTCATCCATGTAAAAAATGTCATCTGTTTATTTCAGGGTAAGGCACTCAAGGGGTTAAGTAAACCTTGTTTCTATGGTGAGAAAAATAATTGGTATTGATTAGCAGTTGGTGCTACATTGCTGGAAGGGTTATTAAAGCCCTAATGTACAGTACAAAATGATAGTGAAAGCATCATGTACTCCCTAGGCTGTCCTACACCAACCATTCCTGTGTTTGAAATGTCCTCCTGACTTTGCTTATGATTCTCGGGAGCTTTGTTATACTTAGTGATTTCAAATTCTAAAGAACATTTAATTAGTTAAATGGGGGCTAGGGTGAAGGGGAATTATCCAGATGTAGAGACTGCTGTCTTTCTCCCCAAACAAAACATGAGAGCTATTTCATTACAAAAGAAATTATTAAAGAATTGGATATTATAGCCACATTTATCTTTTGTGCAGCTTCACTGTATGTGATAACAAAGTGACAGCAAGGGACTGGAAAGTACATGTTTCTTTCTTTCCTTGTGTAGCTAGTTTATATTCTCAGTCAATGTATCCTCACATTGAGCCAAGAATACACTGGACTTTTCATAAGTGTTATCATAGTTAATCTACTCATATTTGTTACTTATATTTTAAGAAAATTGCTTGTCAAGAAATGCTTTAAAAATGATGCTAAATATAGAAGTAGCTCAAGGAAAAATTGTGTTAAAATTAGAACAGGAGTTGCGTATTATGAGCTTAAATCTCTTTTCAGTAAGATTGATGCTAATCCTTTTTTTCTGTATATCGAACTGAATATACTCATCATTACAGTTTCTGACCGTTTCAACAAAAATACATGCAGTTCAGTATGTCAAGCACAGTTAACTGCTTTAGGGCCTTATTTAGACACTTTTTAGTACTGACTTAGAACAGTGCGTGTCTGGACTCTCTCTTGTGCCTGGGTCAAGTATCAAGCGATACTTCTGCACTGCCTGGTGGTTGTCTGAGGTTGAAGTGCAGTGGATAAGGAAACTGGGGGAGTGGGGGTGGAATCTGGCTGACATTGTATTGTCCATGGAGAGGTCCCAAAGGAGGTTTCCAATCCCCGTGTGTTCTTGGCTTCTATGCCTGGATTACCTTAGCTTAGAAAAGTTTAGTGAAAGTTTAGTGATAGTTTTTAATACAAGTTCTCTAGAAGTAAGCAGTTGTAGTCTCCTGGTAGTATAATTGTTCCAATCTCAGCAAATTGTTTCCAAGACTTTGTACAACCAGCCACTAAAGTAGACTCTTCTAGCAGAAGCTGAGCAAGCAAAGAAATGCTGTGGCAGATCTCCTCATTTTTCTGCTGCTATTTCTCCTTAACTTCAGTATATTATGTCACCCAGTCTGCAAGAACAGGTTGGGATTAGAAAAAGTCGGTCCAACACCTAGATTTTTACAAGTAGAAGTTACATAGTAAGAGAATGTATGGCCATGTTATTTATGGCCATATATATGTGTTGTTGCTATTTGTAAAGATAATGTCCTTTTCTCTCTAGTATAAACCTGTGTATATTATTATTGCACTGTATATTATTATTGTTAATTAAAAAGTTCTTACATCTTCATGTTGTTGTAAGGAAATAAAGTAGATCTATCATAAAAATATTTTTCTGTTACGTAAATGAATTCTCATTCAGATTAAAACTTGTAAATGTACTATTTAGGACATACAGGGTAGAACATTAACTTTTCGAGACCAATAAATACTACTGCATAATGCAGTGCATCAGAGAATAGCTAAGTAAATTAATTCCTTCTTGCCAGATATTTCTGGAGGCACTTGACTAACTATAGTAGCATGTTAAACTAACTAGATAAATGGGCCCACTTGCCAAAATTTAATTTGAAATAGCCAATCTACACTAAAAAGCTGCATTACCTGCAATTAAGTCCTGCCAAGTTAGCCTTCCTGAGGGTAGGCTTTATGTGAAACAATATACCATTTACCAAGTGATTGCAGTAGGAGCATGTACTTGTTTCAGGAGCTAATCAGTTGTGTTAACTCAGACTGTATCTGTATTCCATGATGAAACAGACAGCTTCACAAACACAGTAAGCCAAGTGTGTTGGTGCTTTTGTGGAGTTGCACTTGAGTTTTAAGTGACTAATATAAAGGTAATACTTATTTTCAAACGCTTACTCCAAAATAATACTCATTGTGGTTTCTGATTTGATAGGCAAGGTGGTCATCCTCATCCTTTCTTCTAAAGATATTATTATTGACTATTTAATGTTTCTTTTTGCAAACACACTTTTACTTGGTGTCACACTACAATATTTTCATTATTATGATGGTATTATCCTTCAATTTTAGGGTAGAACATACCATAATGTATGCTATAATCACCAGATATTCACAGTCCTAATGTATGAAAAATGCACCTAGGGATCTTTTGAAAATTGTTTTAATCACTTATTTTTCCTCCTGCCCCCTCTCTTCAACTCTACCATCTCCTATTCATTTATTGCAACTCAATTTTTGAGTAATTCCCAGAGTTCCCTGTATTTTAAAAATAAACCCAAATATTGTACTTTAAACCCAAATATTGTACTTTATAGATGATCAAACTTCAGTGATGAAAGAAACTGCTGTAAAATGTTGAAGGAACTTAGCAGTAACTTTAACAACAAGTAGCCTACTTCACATCATATGGTGACAAATTAAACTGCATACTGAGGCAAAGTACTTGGGAAAATGTCTGTTAAACAAAGACACAGGTAATGATAAACTAATCAAATGCTTTTCTGGGTGACTGTCATCCATCTCTACCTAAGAACCAATGAACTGTCAAATCAAGCTTGTCATTATTAGGAGTTACTCAAAAAAGACTCAAAAAAGACTTCATTGTAATCTGTTCCAAATAAAATATCTTTTCTACCAATTATTTGATCTGAAAAAACACATAAATATATATGCAATAATGCAGACATACATCAAACCTTGATTCATATATTGCCATGAAAATAGTCCTGTAAAATTTCTTGAGAAAACTGCAGTCTTCAGTCCTGATGTTGGACAGTTCACACAGAACCCTTACTATTATATTTGGTGAAAGTAGAATCAGCCGTATTAATGTACTTATAAAACTACTCATGTGTGCCCTTTTGTCTTTAGTTTGGTGAATGATAGTTTTCAGGCCTGTAGTTCCTGCAGTCTTTTTGAATTAATATGGAGAGCAGTAGTTTATTTTGCATTACTGCAGACAATTTAACAGAGTCTAGAAATATATGTAATAGATACGCTTGTTCTGGTCAATATGAGTTGGATATTATACTGCCTAAAACTTAACTGATAGCAAGGGTATACATAGTGTCCTTATAAAAGGATATAAATCACTGTCACATCAGCTAGTGTGTGCTATGGGGAATGTTTTTGGCCAGATATATATGAGAGGGTTGGGTGCATGATGTAAAAGCAGATGAAAATGCTGAAAATAAACCTTCCATCTTCTTTGGACCAAGAACTGTCCTACAAGCAGAAAAATCCTTGACTACATTCCTCCACCATAGTAGGAAATGCTACCAAAGGTAAGGGTGTATCATTTCATTATCAATCACAGAATCACAGAATGGCTGAGGGACCTCTGGAGGTCATCTGGTCCAATCCCCTTGCTCAAAGAGGGGCATCTACAGCAGGTTGCCCAGGATTATGTCCAGACAGCTTTTGAATATCTCCAGAGAGGGAGACTCCACAACCTCCCTGGGCTGCACAGTAAAGAAGTGTTTCAGATGGAACCTCCTGTATTTCAGTTTGTGCCCATTGACTCCTGTCCTGTCACTGGGCTAGATCCAGCAAATTAAAATGCCATTTTGAGTGCACCTTGGTAAACTGTAGAAACTGCACAGTAAGTTATATATCTTTTTCTTACGGATTTGAGTTTCCTTGCAAAATG
>VXAL01011830.1:72614-83502 GCA_013399475.1 Chauna torquata
AAAAAAAAAAAAAAAAGACTTCTCAGTGCCCATTGATAAGCACCTATTCAGCTTTGGCAACATGATAATCTAGTATATTTACTAAACCATGACGGCCAAAAAGGAAACAGGAAAGAGAAGAAAACTGTACCACATAGCTCAAAAAAATCAGTAAAATATGAGATAGTGTCTTAAAACAAAACAAAACAAACAAAAACCCTCAGATTTGTATGTTCTGTATGTCCGAACAGATGTTAGCTCTCATTCATCAAGGGAGAGTTTTACATATGTTTCTGTGTCCAATAACCTTGTTCTGCATCCTCCTGCTTTATGATTTGCCACTCAGCTGCTTCTCTTTAGCTTATCCTCTAAAAGAGCTACAATTTTTTCTTGTCTGCATGTTTAGTCTTGTGTATCTTGTGGACTTTACATGTCAGATGATCCACTAGTGTAAGCACAGTTTCACTCACAACTGAAACCATTGTGATTTACATCAGCTTTAGAATTGGCTCAGCCTCTGTATCAAGAGCCACCGGTGGTTACTGAAGTGATTTGAATTCATGATTTGCTATATCTTGTGTGAGTTCATTTTTCAATTTTTCCTGTATTTTCAGATTTTCCTATATCTTCAGATATAGGAAGGTGTAACATTTACACCATCTGAAATTATTGAACCTGCAAATCCACATGTTTTTCTGTTTACTTATTCTCCTAAGATACAATATTAATGGTTACAAATGATTTAAATCCAGAAAGGAGGGAAAACTCAAATTTGGACAGAAATACAGGGCCATGTCTCAGAGTACTACATAAGTACCGAATAATCATAGCACCAGTAGAGAATAAAATACAACTAAGCAGTATGAAGCTAAAACAGACCAAAAAAAGGAAAAATGAGCAAATCTCTCCAGAAAGAAAGAAAAAAATTCAGAGCACCCCATATAATTGTTTTAGAGCGTTTTATTGTAGTGACTTTCACTCCCCCTTTGCTGGCAATGTGGATGAACTGCTATACATGAGCAAGCACATGACGTATGCGTTCAGAAATCCAGTGATTACAAGGGGCCACTGTTATTTTGGATGAACTCCTGAATTCACACTAAATATATTTTTTCCTACATCTGCACTGGAAGATACTAGAGTAATCTTTAAAGCTCTGAGGAAGTGGTGAGTTATGGTGGTAACACAAGCAGGACCTGGTTGCAAGTCCTTACAGTGATCCTCTCATCCAGTGATTACTAACCTAACAGTTGGAAAAATCAAGTCTTGTTTCAAGGCTGAATTTACCTAAATTCAGGTTCAAGCCATTTGATATTGTTTTTCACTCTGGAAGACTGAAGCTTTCTGCTGTCGAATCTCTCACTCTGCATGTGTAAGTACTTAAAAACAATGATCAAGTCACATACTTTCGTTTTTCATGGCTGACCTCTTGAGTTAGCTCCTGTGTTTTCTTGACATTTGCTGAAGTGTGCTTGCCAGACTGTGTTCCTATCTGTGTCAAGTCTGCAAAGTTTAAAACGTGTCCGCTGGTTATAGCACTGAGTAGAGAGCATTTATGTTGATTCCAAAATCCTTGTCAAGGCCAGGGGCTCCCCCGGCGTCTGTTAGGACAGGGCCTGTCACACCGCACCAGCCAGGAACAGGGCAGCCGGGGGGCACTGGGGCAGTCCCCGCCCCAGGCATCGGGCACCTCCTTAGGAACAGGGATATGCTGAGGCTGGGGATGTGGGCCTGCGGGTGGGTCTAGCTTGGTAGGGTAGAGCTGTGGGGAGCTGGGGACTGGCCCTGCTGCCCCCCAGCCCCAGGAGCATGGGCAGGGGCAGTAAGGCCTGTGAGGGTCCACAGGGCCCTGACAATCCTTTTCTAAACCACTACTTTCTAAGGCTCCTAATTTTCAAGTACAGCTTGAATTGTTAATTCCCAGATGCATTCACTTTTATTTGCTCTATTAAAATATATTTTGTTTGGTGGGGCCTTTGAGCTCAGTCATCCACATTATTCTGTAAGAATAACTTGTCCTTAGTATTTATTTCTCCATCAATCTTCATGTCATCTGTAAACTTCACTAGTAAAAATGATCCACTAAACTACTAATAAAAAATATAGGAATAGTGTTGGATTTACAAACCCTCTTGTAGGACCACTGCAGGACTTGAGTCAGGACCCCACAGCTGTTAATAAGGAAAGTAAGTAAAGTGGAGAAATCCCTTCTTCTTCCTTTTGTATTTCAGTAAATATATTCTATTGTGTTAACAGTGAGAGGAGTCATTTTCCCACATATTTTTCTGCAGCTCTTTTCATTCTGGGGGACATTTAAGGATATATGGCCCATTGTGTCAAGTAAAGGCTCAAAGAAATATGCTCAATAGTAGTAGTGCAGTGTCGTGATGGTGTGTATCTGTGTTTTGAAGCAGTGCATCAGTACCAGTGAACTTGTGGGAATGATAAAGTGTTGATGATGATGAAGCAGCATCAACAAGTTCACTCTGCACATTTACAGTTCTGGGTAACTCTGCAAGGTGAAATTGTTGTATGCTTTAACCATTCTATATAAAGACCTAGGAGAAATATTCGTTTCATTATTAGCTAGAAACTTTTATTATATTTTGTGAATTCCTCTATCTGATGCCTAGCACCTGCTCACTACAAGTCACTTTTCTTCCAGCACTTTGTAAAACCTACAGGGGTTTTGAAGGGCAATAGGCTTTCTTATTTTATTTTTAAAGCTATTAAAGCTTCTTTAAACTACTGGCCTTATTTGATAAGGAGTCCTGCTGTCACATGTTTTTACCTTTTCTAAATCAAATAGAACACACAGAGATGAGCCGTACTTGGGGACTGAAAGAACAAACAGTTCATCTTGTGATCTGAAATGTCTGCTATGAAAATATCAGCATCTTCAAGACAGAATAAAGTGCTAACAGTGGTGGAACATTAAAATGTATGTGAGTTTATATAAGTGTTTGCTTCTGTCTTTTTCTACTCTTGGTCTTTGAAGGTAGATAGGAAAGTAAGAAAACAAAAGTGAGCTAAATTAATAAAAAGCACGAGTAGAACATTTGCATTGTCTACTTGCATGTGATTAGGATGGAAAGCTTTATTTAAGTGCACCTTTG
Source organism: Chauna torquata (assembly GCA_013399475.1). Classification (NCBI taxonomy): domain Eukaryota; kingdom Metazoa; phylum Chordata; class Aves; order Anseriformes; family Anhimidae; genus Chauna; species Chauna torquata. The sequence goes on from VXAL01011830.1 coordinate 75,710, forward strand.
GTTCTTACAAGTAGGATAAGTCTAATGAGTGTGAGCATCCATTGTTTGTATCCATATAAACCCTGTCTGTGCCTTTTGTCAGGCAGAAAAAGTAATGATAAAAAGGAAAGCAGATTAGCCCTTTGAGAGTGACAGTTCTCTGTAAAAGACTTAGTCATTGATAGTGTTTAATATGTAACTGTACTGGATAACACCTTTAAGATGAAACTGCATAAAGAAACAAAAGCATTGGCTTACCAGATTTCAGCTGTCGTTGGACACTGTATGTTACACAAATCCCAGCAGAGCCTGCTGTTTGAAGTCTTCGTTGTTACTCAGTTTGTTAACATGACAATAATCAAAGATATCTTGGCTAAAACACTCATTTATTCTAATTAAAAGAACTACTCCTATCTCTTGCAGGTTTTATCCTTACAGTATATGTATATAACAAAGGAGTAATTGGTCAACTTAAAAAGTTATAGAGAAAGGCATATTGGAATCTGTCTCCAGGGGCACTGTTATTTGATGCAGAAGGACCAGCGTTTTTAATAGCAGTCAGTTTTTGCCTCATCTCATTTGTAACAAAAGCATTGGTCATTTATTTAGAGGTGGGTTTCTGGCAATTGGCCAGGTAGTTGAACACTATTTGGTATTGCAGTTGAAAATATGACAATAAGAAATGGCACTAAGCAGTCTGATTTATACCTGCCTTTTTTTTTTTTTTTCTTTCCAGAAAAGCATGCAAAGGCAGTCTTTATGTGATAGTCTATTTGATATATTCCAATCAGAAACAACTCTATGGTATATTGATTCTTGGTCCTTTTTTTTTATTTTATTTTTTCCTGCTGTTTGTCATGTCCTGCAAATTATTTGTATTTAATTTAAATTACCTGATCTTTTAGAACTGCAAAATAATTGTCTTCCTTACAATGAGAGAAGAGCTTATGCTGAACTGCTCAGCTTGCTCAGCAGTTTGAACATCATCTAAATATTCAACTAATTGCTTAAAAATAAAGGACCGATGACTGTTTATATTCTTTTCTATTTTATATCAACACTTACACTACTGTCATCTCAGAACCAACCTCAGGAGCTGCAGTTAGGTTTGAGAATGATAAGTTTTACAGTCTGCCTTCTTTAGGAACCTAATTTAAATTGTATGATTAAAGTTATGTACTGTTAAGTGTCCCTGTGTTAAATCTTTAGCTTTGGTTAGGCAAGACTACTGATTTATCTGGTGTGTCCAAATGACAGTTATTGGGCAGAGCAAAGGACAAGTTAGGGTGGTGATTCTTTTGGTGGGGTATTAGTGACTGAAACTACCACCACCATTGCGAAAGGCTTCTTCTGTTCACTTGACAGGAACCAGCAGACCAAGTCCCCTCTGAGAGTCAAAGTGATTCTCTCCATCTTGGAGAGAAAGCAGCATTAGTATAGTATTCATGATCAGTTAACAGCAATGGTTCACATCTGAGACCTGCATCCCACCTAGGTGCATGCATGCCTCTCAGGAAGTTGTGCAGTTGCGCATCAGGCTTAGCTGGGAAATGGTACTTTTGTCTGTTACCTTGAGTGCATGAAGTGAACACTCATATACTCAGGCTCTAGTCTCAGCTGTGAAGCAGCAATCACAAGCTGAGATGGCTACAAGCAGACTTCCAACTGCTGCTGCTTGTAACCTGCCATTCTGTCTACTTGACATATTGGAACTCAGGAGGTTTTCCTTTATATTTGGGAAATCCAGTGAGTATCAAGAGATGAAATCTATACTCTGGAATTAAAGATTCAAAAGTATGTTCACTCACTGAATTAGAGCACAGTCTTGACACAAACACTAAGCCATAGCCTTTTTTCTTCTACTTGGCCACATCCAAGAACCAGCCATGAATAATAGTCGTAACTGGTATAGCTATCTAGAATACAACAGTCATAGTGACTGAGCTAAAAGTCTGGATTGTTTCATTGTCCTGTGTTAATATTTTGTTTATTCGTTTCTTTGTTTTAGTTTTTGTTTTAAACAAAGATTTACTATTTTTTTCTCCTTTCTTCAGGAAGAAAAGTTTGGTTGCCATAAAACTATGCTGGGAGTGCGTGTCTTTCCTCACAAAAAGTTGTCTAAACACTAAACTATGTTTTCACATTTATAAAATCAAGGTCAAAGCAGCAAACTATTTGTAGTAATGTAGTAATGGGGTTTGTAGGAGAAAGGTGTGTCCAAAAATCTTAACCTTAACCAGAGTGGTTTAACTCTGTCTTGTAGTTTTGTCACAACAGGTGGTAGAAAAAAAAAAAAAAAAACAAGTAAGCATACAAACACAAGAGTCTCAAGACCTGAAAATATACCAGAGTGAGAATATAGCAATGTTATTTACTTTTAACAATATACTGTGATATAATAAAGAGACTAAGAGTAAATGGTGGGGATAGGAACCATACATTAAGGAAGGACAGGAATATTCTAAAAGCACTACTTCCTTCTGTCAGGAGCAAATCACGCTTACCTTTTCATGACTTTTTAATGTTGTTTCCCTTTCTTTTCTCCCTCCCTCACCACTTAAGGTTTTGCTGCTGATGGAGATGAACATTAAGTGAGACAGTGAAACCTCTAGTAGTGAGCAGTAACCCAGTGGCTGGGCACAGTCATAAGTAGATAGAAATGGAATAGCAATCTCTTAAAATGATAATGAGAGATAAAGTGTTTATAAGTCATGAAATGATAATTGGGGGATGCTTATGGTTTTACAGCTCCCATTGACAGCTTGGTGTTCAGCTCTCTACTTAAAAATATTGTTCCACAGCATCTTGGAACTGTCCTGCCTGAGGTCCTACCTGTAGCAGTTTTTCTACATTATTTTGCACTGTTAGTCTTAAAACATAAAATTTGCTATCCAGCTGTCAAAGAGAAAGTAGTCACAGAGGAATACTAACAAGGTCTTCTTTATATCAGTAACTTGTCATTCTGAATCATATCTCTAGAGATGCCTTCTATCTCCATTAAGCATATAGGGAACTTAGAATCCTGATTTTATTTTCTAACTATCAAATAGTGTGTACTGATAGGAATAAATTTGAAAAGGGCACAGTTTTTGTACTGTGTATATTTCAGAGTTTTTATTTTGGACTAGTTTTAATGCTTTGATTTTTTATATTAAGTTCCAGTTAGTAGATTGCATTAGGGATATGTCTACAGCAGTAAGTGGTGTGGCCCAGCAGGAGCAGATGTGTTAGAGTGAAACAGGTGGTGTTGAGGACCTTGTGTCCTCGCTGTACATGTTTTGGGGTGTGTGTGTGGACTCTTGAGAGTAGATCTTGTTTGATCCTATCAGTTGAGTACCCATTAACAGTAATGGTGGCATGCATGGTGCCTTTCGTATCTTAATTTCATTCAAGAAAATTCTGATTGTGTGCTCCAAGAATTCATTATGCTCTGAGCCAAAGAACAGTAAAGGGGAAGCTCAAGAGGTTTTCTTTAAAAGTGCACTCCTGATCAAAACTAAAATGCTAATGTAGATGCACCCTACTTAAAATATCTAATTAGGCTATGTGAATAGGTACTTAATAGTTAAATTTTGACTCATATTAAACACTACTTAACTTAATAAATAGTCCTATTAAAATCAATAATAAGGCTGCTTTGCAGTGAAGTGCTACCCAATGTGAGTAACAATATGAAAATCTATCTTAAAGTAGTAATAACAGTGTTCAAGATCCATAATTGATGGACTCATTTGCAGACCAGAATTAATATATGAGCTTTTGTCATACTGAAAAAGACAAATTTAAGCTGTTACAATGTCTGCTTTATGGCTTTTATTCATAGATTTTCTGGATTGTAATTGTTTACTTAGCCATGGCTAATACAAACTTTAGTAAAGAATCAGTCATCCCAGGATTAAACATTCATGGAAACATTTGGTACTGACAGCAGTTAATGTAATAGTGATTAAAGAGATCTTTGAAGGTATGTTCTCCAAAGCAGAATGTTTAGGACATTTAAGCTTAAAGGAAATGGTCAAAGGCAAATAAAAGATTTGTCTTGTAACAAGATTTCTAAATCCACTATTCAATGCCAAGCAAGGTTGACAAGAATAATAATATATAATTCCTTTTTTCAAAAGTAATCCCAAAACTCAGGTGTTTAATTATTGATCCAAGTAATATTTTCCTTTCAAACTCATCCAGGGGCTAAGAACCATTAGTTAAAGCATCTGACAGAAACTCTTCCTAAAGGATTAATGAAATGAACTCTTCAGCAGTTTGCAAAAAAAGGATTCTTACACTAGTAGATTAGAGAAAACAGGCATGTAAAGCATACTGATTCTCTCAGAAAGAATAATAATTACACTAAGGTTTCTTCTGTTCCACCTTTCCCTGTACACCACTTCCAAGTGATAAGTGGTACATTAGTCTAATCCTAATGGTAATTAATGTTGCAGGTGAAAACAAAATCATTTTCAGGCTGTCTGCTATCTTTATTCATATGTTATAACTTTACCACCCAGTATGTCTGTTTATATAAATAAGATCAAGCAATAAATTATTAGGCATTTTAAGGAAAGATAGCATAATTATAGACCTTACTGTCTCTGTCTTTCTATTCTAGTGACTTCTTAGATGCCTGTGAGTAATATGCACATAAATATTTCAGTGTTCAATATATTTATGTTTATAAGGCATCTGTGAGGTACAGAAGTTTTATTATGGCCATCTTAGAAATCTGCACCTTTTCCGCCACTCTGTAAAGTCATCACAGAATTCAAAAAGAGTTAGATACCTTAAATGCTTTTGAAAATCTATACTGGTGCCTGTCTGACTTTCTTGGAGTCTAACACCTTTAAAAATCAAGTCCAAAGTGACTTTGCCAAGATATTACTGGAAAAGAAAGGACTTTAACACAGATCCTAGGCTTATGCCCTAGCCTTTGAATCACTTATTTACAGTAACTTTTCCAGTTTTTGTGCAGTCACAATTCTTATAAATGTCAGTAGGAGCAAAATTACTAATATTGGAGTTACGAGCCAAGAGGGGGGAAAAGCCTGCTTAGATAAATTTTATTTTGCACTCTTGCAAGCCGTTTTTCAATAATCCACTTTATGGCCCTCTACACCCTGTTGAATTGTGGGATAAAAAAATACAGCTGACATAATTCACCACTGAGCACTTAAAGGTAGACCCTTATTTTGAGAATGGTGAAGTAGGAAGACAAAGTTAAATTGGTTTATTTTAGGCCTCATGAGCAGTAAGGCTTGCCTATGTCATTTTACCTAAACAGGTATTTTCAGTGTTTTGTTTAGAATCCAAAAGCATGCAGCAGAATTTCTATCTATTGTAAAATTAAATAGACATTTTCACTTGTGTGTACACCAGGAGTGAAATTATGGCCCCATTCAATCTGATGGAACTTTTTGCAATTGACTTCAGTGGGACTAGGACTTCACCCCAGGAGCGTACTTTCAGGCTAGCTAACATCTTTTTTAATGTACCCCCTACATAGCCTACTAAATATTCTTGTCATTACAGAATACAGAAGAGCTCATTTTCCAATTTGTCACGCTTTGACGAGCACTCTTTCATACAGCTCCCCTCAACCCCTGTTGTTTCCTACTTACTAGTTAGAGCATGAAAAAGCCAGTGGGTCAGAGATTGCTTTTTTAGTCATCACGTACACCGTATAGCAGCTAACAGGGTATGAAGACATCCTAACTAGCAACCCGAATTTAGTTAGAGGCTTTTGACATACTTGGTCCATCTATTATTTGAGATTTTTTATTATAGGCATAAAAATACTACTACGACAACTAATAATAATAATAATGATTTTAAACAGCTGGCCTATGGATGTCATAGCTCCCTGTGAAGGAGGCACAATGCGAAAGAATTAAAAAAAAAAAAAAAAAAAAAATTTTTTAGGGGTTTTTTTTAAAACAAAAAAAAANCTCTTTTGCAAACACAAGAGAAAGAGAAATGATGCTGGGTATTAATGACTATATCTTTTGTCACTCCTTACAAAAAGCCATTTTAAACTTTGTGGTGCATTTCAATAACTCTGAAAACAGATTACCTTTGTACATTCGTAGAAGCACCCAAGGGTCTGCAACTACCGATGTGTGCTGCCATCTCTGTAACAGTGCTATGGCTATTGCTGTTCCACAACACTGCCTACAGCTTAATGGAGTGTAGAGGTGAAGCAAAGACATATAAAAACAGTTATTTTTCCCCAACAATTTTAACTAAGCAATACAGGAGGGTTGGACTTCATAACAATTAAATTTGAGACTGACAACTGAAATCTGAAACTGACTGCAGTTTTTCCTGCTGCTAAGAGCTCAGAGTAATTTATTCTGGATCTGATGGGAAAACTTTGGAGCCTCACCTGATGTATTTGGTTTACTGAACATTTATCTTCTACTCAGATATTTGTGTTTAAGAAATGTTCCAATTTCTTTGTGGAAATAGACTGAAAATTAAAATCTTAATGATAGAATAGGGATGGCAAAAAAATGTGAATTAAGTACCTGTTTACTTAATCATAACTTAGAAAATATATAGTCCTCTGTTCTTATAATATTCTTATAATAAAATGACATTAAGAACCACAGAAATTAATACAAATAATAATGAATACAATCTCGTGAGAATTATTTCCCTTGGTTTTATGGACACATTCAGAAACCTAATCCCACATGATCAAAGTCCCAGGAATTAGATAATTTTCATCTTTGCTACAAAATTAGTTCAAAAATAGTTTTCCTGTCAAAAATTTTAATGTTCAGCATGGATTTTCAGCTGTTATAAGATACCTAGGTCGTAGTTTGAAGGAAGATATATAGAAAATAATTATAGTTTTAGATCTCAGAATTTCTATTGTTTTCTGTAATTTTTGTTATCTGCTTGTTAAAACACTGTGTTGACCATATAGTTTCAACATAGTGCTTTCCTGAGAATCACCCAATAGATACTGCTCCATATTTTCTCTGATGCAAGTATTTGCAGGCCTGCACTTTGTTTGTGTAGAATAAAAGCTCTGCCTTAGGATTTATCTTTAAGGCATTCTACAAACAAAATGTTCTCCTAACTGTATTCAAGTGTGCAACCATTTTTAGAGCCTGAAGTGATTCTTGCTTAACTTGGGAAGGTTTAGATACTTTTTATATATACGAGGGCTGGTTTATATAAAGAACTAGTACGGGCCTGATCCAACAGCAGGATAAGAACCTCTGTGCCCTGCATATCTAATGCACTCGACAGTTTTCAAGCTTATTTACTCAATGTATTGTACTGTTGCTATGGTTACTCTACATTATGCTGTCTCACACATGGTCAATATATATGTAAAGATAAAGAACACTACATCCTTACATCAGAGGATTTCATACAGTTTATCTTTTGGGATGTTCTAATTCACTGCTTAAAAACTTATTAATGTATGTGTGCAGTATTCAGAAAGAAAATGAAGCAAAGCCCTTTCTTTCCATTATTTTTATTCAAGAAATACCAGAAACCTCAAATGACACTGCAACCCCCGACCCCCTCCCACATTGTGTGAGGAGATACAAAAATATGAAGTACATCTTCTTTTGTTTGTTTTTATGTTTGTATGTTTGTTGGTTTAAAAAAAAAAAAAAAGATCTGAGAGAATTATTTATATGGAGGATTTAGGGTGGAGGATGGGGTGATTCAATTATATATCTTGTTAAAAATGTGTGATCTTATTCCTGTTCACTTTTGTCCCCAAATATGGGTACGAGAAAAGTGGGCTAGTGAACAGTTGTGTGATTGGTGTGATTGCTAGCATGTTCTTTTAAAATTTA
>VXAL01011830.1:83522-102924 GCA_013399475.1 Chauna torquata
CTGTAGACTTACAGTTACATTGGATTTTATAATGCAAATCAACCATATATCTGTTCGTGTTTTGCCTTTAAAAATCAAAATAAGAACAAAACTTTCCAGGATGACTGGGAACCAGCTCTTAATGAGGTTCAGTTTGAGCAATTTTCAAGCACATCATTTTATCAACTTCAAACTCTTTTGTTTTCATTATTTATCACATATTAGATAAATGTGGATGGTGAGATAAATTAAGTATAATACAGTGATTTTCAATCCAGAGGGCAGCAGCTGGACTTGGATACTTGGACTGCAATATTTTGTTGGCAATGACAGCAGGTCAGTCATTGCCTGTATTGGTCTGTTAATGTCTATATAGTTAATTAACTGTTTTTACCATAATTTAAAAGAAACAAGAATAATTCTATCACTGTTGTTAAAATGAAAGGCAATTGACCATGATGAATATATGGATGGGTGACTACCTCTTGGTGCTGAAAGCCAAAAGGGACTAGAAGGACATGGGGCAACGTTTGTAAGCAATACAAAACTATCTCTTTGCATTAGAGCTGAAAAGGGCATTTGCTGTTCTAGTGGGCAGTCATCCACCACCGTTTATATAGATTTTTTTTTGTACATATCTATGTTCACAAGAGTTAATGTGAATGTACAGAATTAGGTAGGAATGAGAATGTAACTATCTTGTTCTTTGGATATGCAAATTGATTCAGTAGGTAGCCATAGATTTAGAAGGACATTGGGAAAGTCACAAAGATTTCCACTTACTTGCATTGCTACAGGAATAAAAGTGCAGTCAGACCTTAGACAGGTCTTAGTTGTACCACCTTCTGTAGTACTTATCATTGATTTAAATTAAACAAAAGGATTTTCTTTACATCCTACAGAGCAAGTTTTACACATTCTTTGCTTTACTGGTACGTTTACTCTCAGATTTTCAGTACAGTTAACTAGTTGGTAGAAATGTTAGTTTTATAATGGGATAAAAACAATAAAGGAGTCAATATAAAAATCAACAATCTCAGGGGGATTTGGATGCCAGCCCAGTTTAAAACATCTTAAAGGCGTATTCTTGAGAGATTTTTACTTTTGGCTTAAACTGCAGCCAATCAATTTTGCATTCTCACAGCATTTCTTGTACATCTTATATCCACAAAAGGGAAGAACAAGTATTTTCCATCCATCCCTAACTCTTTTCAAAGGTAGATTGCCTCTGTTGTCCCTGTTCTAGTTTTTATAGCCTTCAGAAAAATTGTGCCAACTCTAACCATATCTGAATTTTTTTCATCTTTTTTTTGACCCTTTAAAACCTCTGCAATCATTACAATTCAGAAATGTCAAGTAATGAGGCACATGGACTATGAAGAGTAGGATACTGAGCCTTTAAAGGGAGAAGTGCAACTCCCAGTCTGAGAAATCAGAATATGCTTGGAGGCCTAGAAATACTTTTTGTAGGCTGTGGAACAATAACTGCAAAAGAGTAGTTGAATATTCTTATAAAGATCATAGTCACTTTCTGTTTAAGCAGAATGGATTTATCTACCCTATTTCCTAAAATGCATTGCCATCTATATCTCTAATATGAACATGCAAAGAATGCAAAGGAAACAGGGTGACTAGATATTGGGTCATACCAAATAAGTTTTTGTTTGTTTGTTTTTTGTTTGTCTGTATGTTTCCTCCATTTTTACTGGCGTATTGTGGGAAAAGAGATGTCACTTGTCATTGTTTTTTATTTCCTGGGGTAAAATGACTGTAGTAATGCAGCACTAGAGATTTATGGATGAAAAGATAAGTAAGAATCATTATTATTATGAAAAATGTAAGTTCTTGTAGTATCTTTGTTACAAGTTGAAATTTAAAGATATTACAGTTTTAAGGATAGTGTGACAGCTTTGTACATGTAGCACTTAATATAACTTTTATCATTTTATGACATTCCTGGGAAATATTTAGCATTGTACATGGACTAAATTGTATGGGCTAAACATAGTCAAAGCTAACATTACTGTTATAATCACAATTATACTTGAAGATCATATGTAAGTTTGCAGCCCCAAATCTAAGCATCCTCTCTCCTTCTGGAATTAGGACTCAAGAGAAATCATGTGACAAATGTTCTGACTTGGACATTAGGAATTAATTTCAATTAGGTGAAGAAGTTGTAGGACTCCAAGCGTCATGTGTTACTGTGGATAAGTCATTAAAAACTCTTTCAGAATCTGAATGTTAGCATTTAATTGTCATCAACATCGCCTTTATTTTGAGACGTTTACTAGAACCTAAGGTTAGATACCTCTGTACCTTCAAGTGACTCCACCAGTGTGTCTGGCTATATCTACATTACAAGGTGAAGATGATTCTTCACCAACCCAAGCACCCAGTATTTCTGACCATGCTGTTTTCTGTAACACAGCTGTAGCAAAGGCTTGAAGCACCCCCCACAATACTTAGGAATTATATATGTATAACCTGAACTATTCTGTGCTTGGCTGTGGTCATACGTGATCGACAAAAATACAGGAACATGCTAACATGCTGGGAATATACAGGAGCTTTGGCTATTTTATCTGAACATATCCTTGGGGGTTTCTAATATAAATAAGGGGTAAATCTAGTCTTGAAAGTTGGCATGTACAGGTCACATTTGTCTTAGTTCCCCATCCACAGTGTTGTATGTTAAAGGAAGGGAAGTAATTCAATACTTAGATTTGCAACAAAAAATCCTGGATAGGCCATTGACAGTACTTTCACCTAAAACTGCAGGTAAAAAAACTTTCCAGCTTATTTGCTTTGTCTAAAAAGTGATGTGGTCCAGACAAAGCATCTGCACTAGGCAAGGACAAACAGTGAGAGGAAGCAAAACTGATAACCAAGGACGTTCTGTCTATTATGAAATTATACTGAACTGTCAGGAAAAATTAAATCAAAAGGTTGTCTAATCTCAAAGGAGAATCATACAGAACTTGAGCTAACGTATATGCTATTCTGTCATATTTTTACTTTTAATCAACTCCCTCTTTTTTCTGTGCTCTCTCAATTTTCAGTGTTATTCAGGACTGAAAAATGGGCGAACATGACACAGATACCGTTTTAAAGGATGCAAGGCAGGCTAAAATCTGTTCAGAAGGGGCTATTAGGCATCACAGTTTGCTCAGCATTAGTTTTGCTGCCACATTAGATAGAGAAGATATATATCATAACTGAACTATTGTTACAGAACAAATATTAGCAAGGGAATATTCCAGTACAAAATGCTAGTGTGAGTTTTTTCAAAGTTGTATTAATCCAAACACAAAATGTACTTTGGAGACCATAAGGCATAAAGCTGGTATTTCAGTAAAATATACCTAATAGACGTGACTGTTACCAATTACTGTCCTAGAACTTCAGAAATTCAAAATTTAAGAAAGATAAAATGTCAAATTAATGGCTGTTTGAGGATGGAAGAGGTGGTATTTGAAAATGTACGTGGCCACTTCCTGAGTTTTATGTGACCCTTCTGGGTCTTAAATAACATTGCTAAATCTTCCCACCAGTACCATCCTCATTCTGTATTCTCAGTAATGTCCCAGTATTATTATGTACATTGCTGATGTCCGATTGCAAACAACCATCACTAATCGGCTTACTCCAGCTTCCATATATAACTTTTAAAGAGCTTATGAGGGTAACCTATTGAGATTAAGGAGGGATAAGGCCCGTTGTTTTCAGGTACCTGACAGGCAGATGGAAATGAACGTGTCTTCCCATACAGCGAAGGCAAAAGTGGAGCAGCTTTCTATCAGTAATTCTCATTTATCTTTAGTGTGTCAGATTCAGTGCTTTATTGTCAAATTAATGGCCTTATCACTGCCTAGTCTCATATCAGGAATACACCAAGAATTGTGTTGCCAGAAGTTCAGAGGTTTAATATTTAGTTCAGTATATAGTGTATATGATTATTCTGTGGTGATTTAAGGTTGTCCTTTATGGGGATTAAATAAAACATAGTAATAAGTATTTAGAAAAAAAAAAAAAAAGAAAAAAGTGAAGTTAAAAAGAGAAAATCAATTCTTCCTTTAGAGGCAGTGTGGAAGGACTGGATGTGAGCAAGGAGAAAACAAAAACTTCTAAAAATCAGAGAGCTTCCACGCTGTTTATGGTTACTTCAAAAGAAAAAGTGAGTAGTGGAATATCTCAGAAAGCATGTTTAACACTTTCCACACAGTGTAAAATCCTTTGGATTATAGTGCAAGAAAACAATACTGAGATCATACCGTTTCACAAAAAAAAAAAAAAANTCTGGGATATCATTGAGACAAGAATAAAAATGCATGCCAAATTAAAAAACAGCAATTGTATCATATATTTTTTATACTGAACTGACACTTATAGTAAAATTTAAGATACATGCACATTTCTGGAAACAGACAAATTTCTTTGTTTCTTTCTTATTCCCAGTTGTTCATTTTCTCCTCAAAGGGGTAGTATTTGAGAAGTTAGAATGCTTGCTGCACACATTTGTATTTACTTGGTGGCAAGATATTTAGACAGAAAAATGTTCTAAATACATAAATGTAAAAATGTATTTATGATTTAATATGACAATGCTGGGCTTCAACCACATAAATTGAGTAGAAGTCCATCTTTAATATAATTAAGAGGAAATAATGGTGCTCAGAATTTTTAAATTGGAGCATTTGGGGATAAAAAAAGACTAAAGTTAAGATTTTCATTTTTCTGAACATTTTCAGGTTTTAAGCAGAAATTAGAAATAACTTTTTTTCTCCCACAAATGGTCTTTAAGTGAGAGTAATATATTGCCACTGAATCCCTGTGTTATTTCTGTATTTCAGTCTGGTGTACACATAATCAAGCTATCTTAAGTGCTAGCCATGTCAGCACAAAGCTCAGAGCAAACTCATTTACCTTCTTTCTTTGAGTGTCCTTCCTTTGTCAATCAGCAGCAGAGTAACACATTTTCCTTCCTCCAACCCGTGAGGCGTATGAGTACATCAAATTAAGTTACTCCTGTCTTTCCTATCCTCTCCAGTTTGAGGCATAGACAGTGACATTCAGGTGCTCTATGATGACAGAAATAGAGTTTTTCAAAGCCAAAACAGCTAAAATCAGAGGTGTTTTTGAAAAAGTAGTTGTTAAAAAGGGGTAAGATATAAAGATTCTCCTTTCTAGTGTATACATATGGTATAATGTCTTACTGTACTGAGTGTACCCATGTGTCTGTTCACCTTGTAGTCTTGTTTGGTGCAAACTTTCAGTCTAACGTCTTTGTTGCCACAGAAGTAACACTACCTGTATCATCTATCATATCTATGACATATGTCACTTTAGTTTTGCTATATGAAGAAAAAAAGAAACTGTGCTTGCTTTACATAAGCAAGTATATTAGACTAACAAAGTTAAACTTTTTAAGAGGACTTAAGCAAACATAGATTGTAGAATGAAGTTTTAATTTCTGAGTGTATCCAACTCATCCCTGCTTGTTGATTAAACCTAAGAAGACAATAAAACATGGTTGCTTAATAGTAATATTTGATGTCTGATTGTTTCTAAGATATCATGAAAGGAAGATAATTTTTTTTCTCAGTGGATTTTTGTTTTGTTTTGTTATGTAAATAATTGCCTTCCTCTTTATCTGATCAGATCCAATTACCTCAGATCCTCCAATACCCCAGAGCTTTTTGCTTTTCTGTTTTTGAATATTTTTGTTTTAGAACATTAGAACACTTGGGCAAATGTGTCTTGTTTTCTTCTTAAAAAAATGTTGAAGTTCCACTGCTGAACTAAAATCTTTAATCCAAACTTCTGAGTATAAATGTGCTCTGTTTCTGGTAGCTAATGAAACTGTAGGTCTGAGATTTCAGTACCCCCTTTTTCTGTCTCATGATATCTCCCCTGATGTAACTGGGCTGGTAACCCCTGCTGAGAAATCTAGCCGATAAAGAGAAGTACAGACATCCAAATTTAGTTTCCATGAGTCACTTCAAATTTTCAAATGTCACATTTTTAAAGAACCGACTGAAATAATTTTGATTTTGAGCTTCTTTTTTTTTTTCTCTCCAAAAAAACATCAGCTGATTAGCTGTATGATGGTGTCTTGAATTGTGAGCAAGACCTCAGCACTGCCCTGTAGCTATGTGAGATAAAGGTAACTACTATGGGAGCACCTAGGAAACAATTGAAAATGTGTGTCTCACACTAAAAATATGAGGCTTGGCAGGTTCTGTAACTATTCAGGTTGAAATCTTCCATGCTGGCTAATCACCTCAGGAAGAAGACTTCAAAAAATCCGCCAAAATGGTTCAGCTGTTTCCAGCAGCTAGGCTGGAGAAAAATGTGTTTTTCAATGCTAAATTGTAAGTGAGGTTGAAATTTGGCAGAGGAGTGGCATTTGTGTCATGGATTTTGCTATCCTGTGGTAATCCAAGCAAATTTATCCAAGTAGAAAAAGCATGTGTGTTCAGTAGGTACCAAGACTTTGCTGCTATTACCTCTACCAAAGGTACTGAGCATGTTTTGGTCTCTTACAGTTCCTAGTACTATCCAGATGATGAGACGCTATGCTTAAACATTACAGAAGTGCTTCATTCAGGCCAGAGCTTCATTGGTGAAACTGAACACACCTGGTGTGATCTGCTTTGAACAAAGACTGGCTACATACTTAAATGGGGGCAAGAGAATTAGTCTCGGTTTTCACTTGCTTTTGTCCTGTTGCAGTCCCTTTTTTCCTGTCCCTTACAGTCTGGCTAGCTCAGGCACAAGGCATCTGAGCAGCTAGAGAGATGCATTGGTAATAGGAGCTTGGGGAGGGTTTGGCTGGATAAGGAATAATAAAGAGGGGAGCTGGGGAAAGAGGCTGTGAGTGAACTGAATTTAGTTGAAGGGAGAATTAAGCACTGGAAACCATGGAGAGAGGAGAGGAAAAGGAGTAGAATGGGACTCTCGGACATAGTGGCAGAGCAGGTGGACAGCAAGGAGAATAAAAAAGAAGAGAAGATTACTTTAAATAATGTGCAATAATGATATCTGACACAAGAACTGCAGCCCCGTGACATTTTTCTTCAGAAACTGGTTGCTTCTTGTACAGTGTTTCCTCAAAATCCCTTAAAAGCTAAACTATATCACTAGAATTTTCCATTTCCCTTCAGCAGGGTATTGGATTTTCTGAAGAAATGGTGCATTTCAGTCCCTCTTGGTCTGTCAGCATTTGAGGAATTATTAACTTAGTTTGCTTTTTCTCAGCCTTTTGAAATCTGACATGGATTTGTCCCATATCTCCCAGAGGTTCTGTGTGCAATAAACCATTGGATTCACCAAGTAATTACTTCATTTTTCATGTAAAATGTGCTTGATTTATTGTATACTGGGGAGGATATGGCAGAGGTAGGTCAACAGCCGTTAGAGATTATCAGGGAGACTCTCTGCTGCTGTGGTAGTGGTCAGTCCCCGGGGATGCTGTCTGAGTGGGAGCAGTGCCATTCACACCTTGGCAGTGACACACCATTTGATTTTGTCACTCCTCTGTGGCATGAAGATAAGTGACTGCCTGGCAGATTTTAATCCCTACCTGGATATAGGAACCAGCAGATTGTGGAAATGGAAGTGTGTAAAGAAAGTATTTGGGGAAAAAAAAAAAAAAAAGTACTTTTTTGTTAATAGGATTCTTGAGCGGTTCTAGAAGATATCTGGCAGGCAGAGTTGTTACAGTGTACTAGGGGCAAAATGTAGACTGTCATCCTTTCAGACAGGTATTTTTTACACACAGTGTTCTGGGTTAATGGCTTTTTAAATAGGGTTTCAAAATAGTTATTTTGAAGCTGGAAGAATGATAAGGAATAATGAGACTGTTTTTTTTTTTTTCCTCAAAATCAAAAAGCATGGAGGAACTTCTTTACGAGAAGCATCAGTTGCTAAAGATATGTATCTGTTAGATTAAATTCCAATAAATCATATCTTCAATATAATTATATAACACATTCTGTAAAAAAAAAAAAAAATCAGTTGTTATGGAACACCTCACATTTACTGTGCTTTTATATCAACATTATCAGTGTTGATAATGATTAGTCCTTTGTTTTTTCCATTAATTGTTTTATTTTGTTTAAAATCCTTTAAGACTTGGAGTTTCCAAACTGAACTTTGGAAATTAAATGAGAAATTTAAGTAGAACTAAAAGCCAGATATTTAATAGATATTTAATTGTAGGCACAACTAAACTATAAGAATGATGTATTATGCACTTCTTAAAATCTGTGAAAGTTTATTGGATTATTTTTTTTTTAATAAAAGTAGTATGTACTGTTACATACAGCAGTACGTATGAAGAAGAAATTACTAGGTGAATCTCTACTGCTTTTGATATGAGATCAAATAAGTGACAAAAATAGTACTATTTAGCTTTAAAATTGGTGTATTTGGATGACCTGTATCTGTTAAGCTTATGCTGTCAAGTCTGTCAATATTCATTTTATGAGAAACTAGTCAGAAATGTTAGATTATGATGCTTATGAACTTTCCAAAGATAATGAAGATAATTTGTTTTGTGATTTTATTTTACTTTATTTTGGAACATATTTAATTTTTTACTTTAATTCTATCAACTTTATAATTCTAATCAGTGTCAGTGTATAAAGGGATGTCATTGCACTGAGGATTTTTCCTATCACATGGTATTTGTGACACACAGACAGCTTAGTGTTTGTATATAAGCTCATTATTCCACAAAATCTCAAAGTTGCCATTAAGAAATGAGAAATATATTTTTGTACCAATTATCATGTTAAAATATCATGTTAAAACAGACATTGCTTCAACACATTCCCAGTATTTAACTAGCTTATATTCCAAACACAAAAGGCAACTCACTGTACTATAGACCCCTCCCCCCCCCCAAAAAACCCAACCAACAAAACAAAAAGAAAACTACAGAGAAATAACCAGTAATTATAGTGTTTTTCTTCTATTTGTATAGGTAAACAGGATGACCAATTAAATCTCTCACTAACACTGACTTACGGTGTTCTGGGAATGATTATAACTTGTACCAGATTCACAGAATTACACAACCGAGTTTTTAAGTAATCATATATTTCCTGAAGGTTTGCCAATACTGTGAACCAATTTTGTCAGAAAAGCTTTGTTGAGGATTAGTGGGTGTCAGTGCTGACATGCAGACATGAAGCAGTCCTGTCTTGGACTGAAAAAATCCTGTGCATATCTACAGTCAAGTGGGTGTATCTGGCATTTTAAGTGCATAGCTCTATTTTCTATATCTGTTTTTGTTGTTGTTATTCTTTAGTAATATTGTACAGTATTTTTTTCATTGAAGAGTTTTGTTTTTATAATTGGCTGAGTTTATATATATTTTTTCCAATAAATCACAAAGGTAAAGCTCCTTTTTCTTCTTTCTTCTTCCTTTTACTCTAATTCCAAATTCCAAAAAAGAAAGAAAAAAAATCCATAAATTTCTGTGACACAAAGCACATAACATATAAGATTGCTAAGTGATGCCAGTAAGACTCTATAATTTCTGGTATGCTGATGGGGTTTGAATGTCTGATTTATGTTCAGCAAATCCATGACAAGTGACTAAAGTGCAAATGTACCCTTTTCTTCTAATTTTGGAACTTTTCATTTTTTTTCTGTGCAGGAGAACACAGGAAGAAAATTGATTTCCTAGATTAGTAGAGAAAGACTGAGTAAAATGCCTTCAAACACTGAATTGTGACTCATGTGCAGAACAGTTTGCCTGGGTATTGCCATTGTAAGGTTTGAAAAATGTCCATCAGAGAAAAAAAAAAAAGTCCTCCAAATCATTTTAAAAATCAGCATTGATCAGTAGTTGTGACTGTGTGGTATCAGAGTTATGGTTACCACAGTTTTCCCATGTGATTACAGTAGGAATAATCTGCAGTATCATCCTAGTAGTTTAGTAAATACTGATTTTTTGCATGCTTCCCCTTTCACTCCGGAAGTATAAGGTATGTGCCTGACTGATATGGGGAGAAGACAGAAAAGAAAAACAATCCCAGAACTCAAACGGTGGTTATTATTGTAGACCTAATCTTTTTATCAGCTTTAAGTCAGCTTTGCTGCAGGTGTTCTGTCTTCAAATCCACTCTTAACCTTAGACAGGATGTCTTAAAATTTTATCTGAACTTCTGAGTTTGCCCAGTTTGATCTGATGATATAGGAATCATTTTGATGCCCACACTTACAACAAACAACTGAATAGTGTTCTGGCAGCAGATATAAAATACTGATGATAAATGTGTATATCAGAGGCAGTACTGGACATACAGGTTTTCTATTAAGCCAGTTTCTATTGAATCATAGAGTGGTTTGGGTTGGAAGGGACCTTAAAGATCATCTAGTTCCAACGCCCCTGCCATGGGCAGGGACACCTTCCACTAGACCAGGTTAATCAAAGCGCCATCCAACCCGGCATTGGACGCTTCCAGGGATGAGGCATCCACAGCTTCTCTAACCTGTTCCAGTGCCTCACCACCCTCTGAGTAAAGAATTTCTTCCTACTATCTAACCTGAATCTGACCTCTTTCAGTTTAAAACCATTACCCCTTTTCCTATCACTACATGCCCTTGTAAAAAGTCTCTCTCCAGCTTTCTTGAAGGCCCCCTTTAGAGACTGTAAGGCTGCTGTGAAGTCTGCCCAGAGCCTTCTCTTCTCCAAGTTGAACATCCCCAACTCTCTCAGCTTGTCTTCACAGGGTAGGTGCTCCAGCTCTCTGATCATCCTCATGGCCCTCCTCTGGATTTGCTCCAACAGGTCCATGTCCTTCTTATGTTGGGGGCCCCAGAGCTGAAGGCAGTACTCCAGGTGGGGTCTCAAGAGAGCAGAATACAGGGGGAGAATTACCTCCCTCGACTTGCCGGCCACGCTTCTTTTAATGCAGCCCAAGATATGGTTGGCTTTCTGGGCTGCAAGCACACATTGCCAGCTCACGTTGAGCTTCTCATTAATCAACACTCCTAAGTCCTTCTCATCAGGGCTTCTCTCAATCCATTCTCTGCCTAGCCTGTATTTATGCTTGAGATTACCCTGACCCAGGTGCAGCACCTTGTACTTGGCCTTGTTGAACTTCATGAGGTTGGCGTGGGCCCACCTCTCAAGCCTGTCAAGGTCCCTCTGGATGGCATCCCTTCCCTCCAGCATGTCGACTGCACCACACAGCTCGGTGTCATCGGCAAACTTGTTGAGAGAGCACTCAATCCCACTGTCCGTGTTGCTGAGAAAGACACTGGACAGCACTGGTCCCAGTACTGACCCCTGAGAAACACCACTCAACACTGGTCTCCACCTGGACATCGAGCCATTGACCACAACCCTTTGCGTGTGACTGTCCAGCCGATTTCTTGAACTGTATGTTTCTAATGTTCCCTAAGTGATTCAATAGCTGGTAAGACAAGCTTAGCTTTCGCTACCTAGCAGCATTTTTCAGAAATCAGAAGCTAATCAAAAGAAATATCTCCTACCTCTAGGAAAAACATTCTCTTATCCATCAGGGAGTTCAGAAAACAAAAAATAAATAATAAAATAAAATAAAATAAATCCTCTTTCATTATTTTAGAGACTAGTTATCTTCCATATTCAGTATTTCATTAACTATGTTGTTTATTTCCCTTTTACTACCACTGGAATTGAGTGCAGTTGTGGTAGAAAGAGAGATACAAAGCGTGTTTATTCTCTGTGCTTTGTGATCCTTAGCCAGCTTTGTGATGGGTGCCTGGTTACCAGTGTCCTTAGTGCACGTTAGACAGGCATCAAAGAACACCCAACGATATTGATTGTGAGGGCATTGTCACATCAGAGTCCTGATATCAACAGAGCTGTATTCCTTCATGAGGAACCTAGTAGAGCTACATTACCGCTACAATACCTGAAAAAGGGGTAGCCAGCCAAACACATTCTAAATGACCTTTATTCCATCACCAATGCAGTATGTGCTTTAGGAACTGGAGAGCTGAATCTAAGATTTTCTGTTCCTTTGCGTTGTCTCAAGTTGTCTTTTCCAGAGCTGAATGACATTTTCTCAATGGTTAGCATGTTCAAAACTTGTGTTTCCATTTTCATGGAGCTATTTGTGAAGCTCAGATAGCATTTAATGATCATCTTAAGCTGAAAAGGACTCCGACTTCCCTTTTATCCAAAGCTTCAGAGGCTAAACTTTTCCAGAAGAAACAGAAAGTAAGATCCATTCTGTGCCTGAGGGGCTTTAAATGATTATTTTTTATTTTTCAGTACAGTTCCCTAAATATCAGAATACAAGGATTTTAGACTTGGATTTTACTCAGTACATCATGTTGTAGATATTCTGCTCAATACAGGAAGGTATTCCAATACTTACTGGACCCAAGAGTGAAAATGTTGCTATTGCCTGATGATTGGAGCATCCATCCAGGAGACAAACGTGGATTTCTGTTTCTATTCTAGTGAATTTTTGTTTGCTTATATGAAGCAGATTGACAGGACCTCCTAGAAATATTCCTGACATCATTTTGTGAAGAAGAAGAAGAAAAAAGTCATATGCCCTCAGGCAAAAAAGTCAAACCTGTGTTCTCTTAAGATCGAGCTGGTTCTAATCCTGGTCCTCCTTCTCTTTTGTCAATTTGAAAATGTTGTGATTTGACCCCTAATTTACTCTGCTTTTTGTAAAAGTTTCCCATATAAACATTTAATTTTACAAACATTTTAAGATTTTATGTCAAAGAGTATAAAATGTATTGCATGTTTCAGTAACACAGACATACACATTGTTTTAGCCTAGATCCTTTTTGTTGTTGTTGTTGTTGTTGTTGTTGTTGTTGTTTTCTACATACTCTGTTCTGACTTCTATCATCCTGCTTAGAATATTAGTATATCTACAATTACTAGAATATCCAATGTCTTGATTTACCTTCTCAAAGAAAGAATTTGGCCAGATATTTTCAGGGTTGATTACTCATTTTCAGCATCTATTTTGAAGATTAATCTGTGTAATACTTTCTGCATAGATCAATTTTGATTTCCTAAATATAGCTTTTTGCACTTTTTCCTCAGCTGATGTCAAATTGATTAGACACTAATGGCCTGGTATGTCCCTAGACTGTTTTCATCTGAGAAACAGAGGTAGGACAGTCACTTTACAGCCCTCAGAGATTTCCAGCTGAAATGAGTTAACATGCGAAAAACCTACTAAAGTGTCCCTGCTTTCTCTTCACTCTACTCAGTCATGAGAACCATTAACCTTTGATTAACCTTTTTGTTAACTATAGATTTCCAAATTCCTTATAAGCTCTCATGAGAACTGAAGTCTAAATTTCAGCTAATGATCACAAAGTGTTTAATTTTCAGGTAAGTAACCTGAGTTTCAACAATCAGACCCTAAACTTTAGAAAAAGTAAGTTCCTAGGCCATGTTACCAAATTGACACTCAGGATAGCTATGTGTAAAATGTAAATAAATAAACCTGTGGATTTGAAGCACATTCATTAAAATATGTTTCAACCTGGTCTAAATGGTTTTACCCTTCGAAGGAAAATGAATGTAGGCTCTCATCAAGCTTCTCAGCAGCGTAGGCAAATTGAACTTTACCTCCTCCAGGTAAATTGACATATAATTCATTTGGTCCTTGTTGCAAGTGACATAGAAATTGCGTTTTAGAGGTGGCATCGTAGTCTATTTGTATATAGTGTAGTGCAACCAATGCATTTAACCAGTTCATTTACATTTCTGCATAAATTCCTCCTTCAATGTTTTATTACCAATTCATTCTTTCATTATGCTTTGCACCTATTTTTCCCTTCCTTTTTTTTTTTTTTTTTTGCCATGTGTTTTGTGTTTATTTTATTTTTAACCTAGGGTTATTCTAGTATACTTTGAAAGGCTTTGCTCATCCTGTTTTCCTGCCCCTTCTCTCCTTCTCTCTCTCTCTCTCTCTCTCTCCCCTTTAAGACCAGTCTCTCTAACTGTTCTATAAAATTTCCTAATATTATGCCTTATGCCTCATCTCTTTAAATTAATCTTTTATGACACATTCTTCTCCTGATCTCTTCTTAGTTCACTTGTTTGCTCAGTCTTTCTGTCTTCTTTCCTTTAACAGTGTCCCTGTTTCTTTTTTTATTCCATGCATGTTTCCTCTGTGCCTCCTCTGGGGACTTGTGCCTGATCTGCCCTTCAGAGCTGATCATTTGCAGACAGACATGATGGATGGGACAGAGGGGCAAAGCAGAAGGACAGCACTTGCCGTTCTCGTAGAAGTTACAAGGGGACAGCTCAGTAGTTGGATATGTAGGGGAACGAGTGTGTGAAGCTTTTAATCACAACATATGAGAGAAACAGAGTACATCTCTGAAAACTCTCTGTAATGCTGGGACCAATCTTGTAAAACGGGATATTCTTGACACACTTGGATAGCCAATCACACAAAGTAAATAAACATCAATAAGTAATGCAAACAAAATCAAAACCATAATCTGATGTGTGTAAGAAAACAGGCATCTTTGGCTGTAAAGAAAATTAATAACCATTGTGCAACATCAATACTTATTAAACTCTGAAGCTCTATCACAGACAATTCAACTCCATTTTCATTTTCCATTATTTCCATTTATTTGAATATAACATGATAATTTCTCTAATGAGATGGTGATAAAATAATGTGAACATGAGCTTTTCAAAAACTATAATTTATTTATGATTGTCTCCCTATTTATGACTCGTATTTCTTTTTTACTTACATTACTACATTAAGTACTACATTAAGATGAAGAAATGAATTACTAATATTAGTTTATGATGGGAAAACTTAAGCTACCAGTAACAGGCTTTTCATATGGTAGATTATATGAGGATGTGTGTATTTCGTGTAATATCAAACACGTTGTCAGTACTAAATATGTTAAATCAATTAGTATATTTCCTACTAACACAGAAGTGTTTCCTCTTATCTATTTCACAAGGCTTAAGAATGTACTTTTAGATAACAGTTGAACTCTGCAACAGGTATCATATTTTATCTAGCCACCATCACCTGGTTGAGCTGTAATAGTTGTATTGTAATACAGTTGTGGTCTGTTGAGATATTCACAGGTGGTTTTATTTTTCATTGAACAGAATGAGTTTTGTTGGAAGTACCTTTTTAAAAATTCTACTTTTTATAGTCAACTTTTTATATGAAAGTATAAAAATGTTAAGAATGATGTAATGCTGATTTTTTTCATTCACTTAGTCATTTAAAAAATTATGCAAACCTAGTATGTCTCTTTTCCTTGACGTATACTGGAAAGTGAGAAGGAAAAATCCAGTTCTAAATTTCAGAGTGGCACATGGCATTGACTGTCATTCAGTATCAAAATGGCCACTATCACTTCACTTCACTTCACTTCACTTCACTTCACTTCACTTCACTTCACTTCACTTCACTTCACTTCACTTTGCATTTTACCCAACTACATTACATTCTCTGGAGTAAATAGAATTGTACCTTAATTAATCTCAACATATTTAGAATATTAGGAGATTTAAACTCAAGAAAATTCTCATCTGTGTTTTTGCTCTCTGTGTTATATAACAAATAAATAAATAACAAAATTTGGTGGTACATTATTGTAGATACATACATACACAATCAGCTGAGCACAGACAGTATGTTAGGGTCTTGTTAAAAAAAGACAGAGCTATAACCATTAGCAGACATATGAACTGATGGGATACTTCCTAAACTATATTCATTTTAATTTACAAAGTGAGGCAAATTCATACTGGAAGAAGAAAATTATACCACAAATTAATGTGTTCTTAAAGTTTCTTGTACGGTGACTTTTGCATCCCTGATCTCCTTGCCAATCTCTGAGGTGTCTTTTAACTCCTGATTCATGTTTTCAGCCTAAAATTAAGGCAGGAGGAAGGGAAAGAGAGGGCAGTTAGGAAATTAGAACAGAAATGTGTAAGAAACGAATTGCCATTAGTTCTGCCATCTATCTAAAAGTAGACATATTTAGAATGGTATTATCCTGCAACACCTTTACTTAGTCCAATATAAATAATACTTCAGTGCTGACAGCACGTAACCACTGCTGCATGCTCATATACATGTGCACCTAGCACCTAACTGTCAGTATTATGTGTTCTGTATGAGTCCTCAGAAACTGAACTGATACAGAGGTAGAGGTACAGAGCTACAGAGGCCACACAGGCACAAATAACTTCTTGTTTACTGAGCCACTGAAAAGCACCCAATGACACTTCTTCCTGTTGTTCACTATACTATTTGTTTCATACTACTTCAGTGCATTGCTAATAGTTAAAAAACACTCGGTATGAAAGTGGTGTGTCAGAGCAGTTGTGAGTCTCACAGATCTAATTCTTTTGTTCCAGTTCCAGAATGGGAATGTATAGTTTCTAGAAAAGACTGACAGGAAACTTCTTTTTATTGCCTGATGCAGAAACAGCAAACCTTATCATGGTCCATTTCCCTTCAAATTGCTTGGGAATATAAAAGCTGAAAAATGTGAAGGAAATGGTAAAGAAGAATTTTTTCACTGCTAATAATGTTCCATAACACACAAAGCTAAATACTGCATTTTATCTCTGTGAGTGTAGCTCAAATTCAGACTTGTAAATGATGTGAGGTCTTGGTTTAATTTAGAACTGATTGTTCATTAATCTTTGCAATATTACCCAAGCTGTCTTCCAACTGCAGGGGAGGCAATTGGCTGCTAGCATCAAACCTTGCTGTGCAGTATTCAGTTCTTTTTTGGTACAATATTTAGCCTTTTGTTCAGTGTTTGCATACACAAAATTACTGAGGAAATATTGCTTAATGAGCTAGTACAGTTGGACCAAAGGAGTTAGACATTCAGTGTCTGCAAGTGGGTGGCCAGTGTGATCCCACTTGAGTTGTTAGATGTAAAGCATAATTGTTTCTCAGTTTTGATTTGGTGAGGCAGAAACCTCTGACTCCATGGAAACACTGAGGAACTGCCTGAGCAGCTGATTCATAACCAAGGATAAGATGTGCAAAGACTAAATTTAAAAGTGAAGTATTGTGCTTTCTCTGAACCATCAGAATCTGATTTTTCTCTTCTGCAGGATAAAGAAGCAACACTTTCTAGCTATGGACTAAAAGATTCTGTGAGATGGTTAAGCCTATTTTAGCTTTTGACCTTTCCTTGTGGCAATATCATCTGACAAAGGGGAAATGGTGAACTCTGATATGTCCTTTCCACTAAGCAGGAAGAGAACTGGCAAGTGTGATTTCTAATCAGGACACACATTGTATGTTTGCTTGAGCAGGTGGGAACCTTTCTTTCGGCTCGCTTAAAAAGACAAGCTATTTGGTGACCCATATAATTTTTTCAGTGCTTACTGAGATTCTTATTTAGTTTGAGTGAAAAAGACTGAATTCTTTGAAGGTCATGTAAAGTGTTGAATGATGTAATTTCAATCATATTAGAAACCAGACCATCTGAGATAAGAGCCACTAACTGACCAATTCCACTGGGGACCTTCCTTCAAGATCATTTTTTTAGCTTATAAGTATCATGCAACAGCCTAAGTTCATCATCTTTTACTTTCTAACTTAGCAGAGAAATAAAATTCAACTGAAAAATAGTATATCGTGTTGAACAACAAAAATGCTATTTTTAGATGGGTATTTGAGATGCAAAAATGTCAGCATAAAGCTGTTCTTAGTGAATTACCAATCAGAATGGTATTTATTTTTGAGAAATAGATGCATTTAAATGTTAGTATTATCATGATTGGAAAGCAGCATGCCATTAAAGCCTAAATAAAGAATACATGTGGTTTCAGGACTGCTGGCCTCCAAGTAATTTCAAGGAGCCTGAGGACAAGGACTTTTCATGTTATGTTCCTTTTATATCCCTATTCTGGCAGCAAAGGACAAATTGAGTAATAGGAAACTCATGCCAGTCAAAAACATTTTATTTAGTGTAATCCTTTGTCAGGCTAATGTAAAAGCATATATCTTATTTTAATTGGACTGCCATCGATATGTCAAATAAAAAGAGTATGTTGTGTGGCTTGAACATGTTAGTCTTTCTGTCTTGAAAAGACACCCAAATATGAGTTGTGGCTGCTGTCTGCAGCCATCTCACCAAAATACCTGACAATGGTCAGAGAAATTAAAACAATGCAATCATGCAATCAAGTTAAAAGAGTTTTAGTTGTTCTGAACCCTATTATTGTAGCACAAAACATTTCAAATGAAGGAATATTCTTTAAGGATATATAACAATAATTATAGCAGGTACTTTCCAGATATGTGTGGAATTTTACTTACTATTACATCATGCATAGATCTATCACTTCCGTAATGAGACATTGCATTGCATTAGTTGCCTATCCCATTTGATATATAAGACAAACCATTTGGAGAAATAAATAACAGATTTAGATTTCAGTGGTGAAATATTTCATCATTTTATTTCTTCCAATTCTTCAGTTTTCAAAATTTTCGCTTTGCAAATAATTAAGTGTCATTCTATTTTCTTTGTGGATAAAGAGTGAGAGCAAAATTTTATGTGTGTATGAAACATCACAGTCATTTTGGATTTTTTTTTTCTATATATATATGTTCATATATAGTACAAAATGTAGTCTTCTATGGTATGAACATTTTTTTTTCCACTGAAAATGTCATATTTCTGTAATGGTTATTTTAGTGAAAGCCAGAAACTTCTGTCTGAAAACTTGCTCTCATCATAACTGGAATTTTCTGTGGGAAATATTTAACCACGTTTAATCTGGTAGGGGTGTGTCATGTTACAGTCACTTCCATCACTGTGTCCATGTTCTGAAGAAAGGTGAGAAGCTTATGAATAAGAGGCAAATCTGACTGTGTAGGTGCCTTTTTTCAAACAGCATGGCTCACAAGCTAGCTGCTAATATTCTTGTAGATGTTAGAAGCAGACAATCCATTACCTCATCCTGCTTCATTCCGAATAGTCTTCTATTACCTTTTAACCTTATTGTTCTCCTATCATATTTAGCCTCTTATCATTTAATTCTTCTAATCTGAATGGCTTGCCCTGATTCAGAAAAATAAATGTTATATCTGTGTTGCTTTCTAAATCTTTGCCAGCAGACCAGCTAGATCCTTTTCTCGACAACTATTCCCAGAGCATTCATATTTTATTCTCTTACCCATGACTGTCAGAATAAATGTATGCAGCAATGCTTACAGGTATTATAAATACATATGAAAACATGCTAAGCCCTTAAGATACTGTAACTTTACCAGCCCAGAGACAGAACAGTAATAATGGGATGGCCTTTAGAGATCACGTCTGTGGGTGCTTATTCTGTCACCTTGTGGTGGTTTTACCTGGCTAAACAGGCGACCTCCACCACAACCGCTCGCTCACTCCCCCTCCTCAAAGAAAC
>VXAL01011831.1:3039-25399 GCA_013399475.1 Chauna torquata
AAAAAAAAAAAAAAAAAAAAAAGAATCCCCAAAGATATCTTGCTAGGAAATTATCCAAGGAGTTACGTTTCACATCCAGTGAATGTATTAAGTGAACATGAGTTATTCTGTTCCCAGTTGGGTTTGAGTATGATTGCTTGTCCTCCTTTCTGCTCAGGTGTCTGTTTGGACAGGTGTATGACACACATCTACATAAAATCATTGATAAGGTAAAAATATCCCTCCAGGCAGATCCCTCCAGGCCGGCGGTAGAGTGAGTGTCAACATACAGACAATAGCTAATCATTCAAGGATAAGGATTGCTGTGCTAAAATGAGATCCTGAACCAAGTTTCCTAAGCTCTGCTCTCTTGTACTGATAATATAAATATATTTATAATACTGCATTATATTTATAATACTGCATATGTATAATACTGTATAATTATCATATATACATATGATAATTCTAAGTGAGCAATGTATATGGTTGTTATTTGTGAATTTATTGTCAAGAAAGCTGCCGAGAGAATCTGGGAGTATACAGCCATATAGCTCAGTCTGATTTTATTTAGACAAAGAGAGCAATGGGGAACAATATCAAAACCCACTAGTGGAGTGCCAGAACTTGGGAATGCTACAGGCAGTAATATCAAGACAATATAGCCTAAATTTTCTCTTGCTAAGTGGATTACAGAAGGATAAAAGGCAGCTACAGTGGTTTTGTGAGGAAAAGATCAAAGATGTAAGAAAGAAAACTAAAGAAATTTAAAAGAGGGGAAACCGAGGCTAAGGAATCTGTGACTGATCTGATTTGTGCATTTCTTTCACAGCACAGCTGTGGAAACTTCAAAAGCTTTGAGGCCTTAGTAGCAGGCCAGGTCTCATTTCATTCCCATTTTTCAGCCTGTGAAAGGAAGCAGATTTTGTTCATCCTCTGCTGAGACTCTCAGCAAGGTTTGGGCTGCTGGACTGGGTACTGAGTTGTGCTGGGTAATAGGACGTCACCACTCCTAGTCAGTCACTCTCCTGAAGGACTGACGCTTAGTGTGTGTCTCCACACAGTGCTAACGAGTTCTGCTCATGTTCTGTGGTCACTGGGTGAGACATCCAACGTCTCTGTTTGATCTCTCTATTTCTTTGTTTCTTCTGCTCACATTGGAAAGAAATAGCCAGGAAAGGGTTCCTAAACAGAGGGCACACACTGCCTTTGGAAAGCCATGCTGCTGTACGTGAAACTTTTATTTTCTTCTTTTTCAGCTCTTAGTGTGACTAATACAGTTAGGAACAATCTAACCCTTACTCTGTACAATCTTTAGCGCTACAAATATCTTTTATTCTCTTGTTCTGCATGTAAAACAATGTCTATGATTTTGAAGCTTCCAACACTTGTGTTGTAGAAATAAATAATAATTACAGCAATTTGTCTCCAAGAAATTACTCTTTTAAAAGTAAAATATGTGTTCATTTCAGAATTTCTTACTATACAAATATGGCACCTGTTTTCAGCTAAGAGCAGGATCACAAATGCTACAGATTCAGGGAGCGGAGCAGAGACTCAGGAAGTTATTAAAATGTTTTGATTGCTTTATGACGAAGTTGCAGGCTTATGAATGCTTAGCACTGTGCAATTAGTGGCTACCAGTGAAAACGCACCCTCCTCAGGACATCAGCAAATCCATGGATTTCAATAAAGAAACAACTAAACCAATTAACGAGTGTACACAAAATCAATTATTGTGAAACAGGCTAGAACAAAACAAAGACAAATGCTAGTTTTAAAACAAGAATAGAAAAAAAATAGCATTTCAAATATAAATAATAAAAGTTCACACATAAGTAATAAAAATCTACACAATAAAAGTCTACACATACAAGAATGATATATCTCATACAAAGATTTGCATATGCACACAAAACACATCTACAAATACAGCATTTAAAACAAAATCCACAACTAGTCCTACCTATGTGCATTAGAAGATGATTACTCTTGGATCTTCTTAGGTGATATGAAAGATCCCAAAATTGTGGTTTAAACCAAAGAAATACTAATGAGAGGAATATAATTAGACATAGAAAAAAAATGTTTTCTGTATCTTGTAAGTCTTTGTATTTTAGTTTTTCAGAACAGCAGCCCAACTTACAAACAGAGGAAGCCAGCCATAACAGTTAATGCTGTACTCTAGATATCATAATCCTTCTTTAAAGGATAACACACAGAAGCTTGCTGGCTTTTCAGTTTTTATAACAAAGGGTTTCACAGCAATGTCCCAGGTGTGCAGCCTCTGAACATCTGAGTATATGATGTCAGTAGCTCAACAAGTAGACAGTCTTGCTCTTCAGAATGATGTCAGAGGATACATTGTCCACGGTCAAGATGCTGTGACTTCACAGAAAAGAGTTTTCTTAGATGCCTGATAATTAGGGAGCCAGTGGAGACACTCAGAGACTCACTGCTTTATATCAGATGTCTCCTGTTGATTACATTTCAAAGGCTAGATGGCAGCATTGTCAACTCTCATGATTTTTATGTTTCCTGATATTTTATATTTTCCTTAAAATGTCAGCTGTCAAAATACCAAGTTTCCCTAAAAATCTCAATGTTTCTTTAAAGCTCTTTTTAGCTGTCCGATGGTCAGAAAAATGTCTGGAGCTCAGAGAAGGATGAAAAAACTAGACGAGTGGGAGAGTGGGGATGAGTTTATGCGGCAAACAATAGCATAATTTAAATCACTGAATAAATCTCTTAAAATGCTAAGCAAAATGATAATGATAACAAAAAAAAAAAAAATTCTAGTTTCCCTCTCAGAAATCAGAGGAAAAGAACACTGCAGATGGAGAAAAGTATTTCCCTCTTTTATTCTCAGTATTGTTATTTTTAGGATATCAACCAGAGTCAGTCATCTTAGACTTCCCAAGAGATTTATCAACTTATCTGTTCTTATCCTTTCTCCACTTTGGCCTATTGTCATTTTATATAAGATCCTCAAGTCAGAGATCACCTATTTTTATATCACTGCCAAATGCCAGGTACAACTCCAAAGTGAAATAAATAAAGAATTGCAGTATTAATAATGTCAAGTATTCATTAAAAACACTGTCACAACAACCTTCCAGGAGTAAATTCTTTTTATACTTGTAATCAGTTATGAAATATTCATCTGTTGTTGATCCTGTATACTGCAGTTAATTTGTCAGTAATTATATGAAGAAAGTTACTAAAATTACACAGTGCTTAAATACTTATGCTGTTACCAAATCCACACTTGGATTATGAGATATCCGCTACCTAATATATTTCAGCTTTCAGTTAAATATCTCATTTAGATCACATTACCTGAATTTTTCAATTTCTTTAAATGACATTAACCTTTCTTATTCCCGCATTAAATTTCTTCACTTATTTCAAACACATGAAACTCACTACATGGTAAAAGAATAAGTAGTATAATTTATTGGTATAAACTCTGTCAAAATAGAACTGTTCAGCCTTGCTTAAATTTACTGTAGAAGAATAATTCTGCCTGATCTCATAATGAAATTCTAACCAGTCTGTATTCTCTTTGAGTACACTTTGGAATATTTTCAAACAGTGTTTTTTTGCCCCCTTTTTACATTCACCTTTCAACTGCTGATTCTGTATTTCATCCTTTGCATGGTTACTTTAAGATACTATTTTTCAGTCTTCAGCCTGTATACACCTAAAACGCTTGCAGAAAATGTGTGGATCTTAGTATACTTTAAACCTATTTATATTCACTTTGCCAAATTCCTTTCTCAGAGATTCATGGCCTCAACATAGACAGGCACTGATTTTCGTCAGTTAATGTCAATGAACTCTCTTTATGATGAAATTAAATTGGGTAAGCCTTTAGTTTCAGCCATTCTTTAATTAAGTTTAGTGCAAACACTTGCTTCAAATGCTATTCTCTAAAATACATTTTGAGGATACAGAAGACAGCTAGGTATTACTACTACTAGTACAGAGAATTAATTTGTCAAATAAACTATAGAACCAACTATAGTAAGCAAATACCTCCTGTTCGAAACACACATAAGCATGTTAATAAACGTATAGTGATATCCATATCTACTATGCATGTGAATTGTTATATATAATTTCTATATATAATACATGGGAAGCCAAGGAATATAACGGTAAGGAATTAACGTTCAGAAAAAAAAGTGATTTTGTTTTGTTTTGTTTTGTGTTGTTTTTCTTTGTTTTTTTGTTTTTCCCAGAAAAAGTAGTTTCCATTATATATAAGTAGTCATAAATAAATAGAATATGAATATGTATATGTATGCATGTATGTATGTGTGTGTGTATATATATATTTATCAGATACTATTTTGCCCCAAAATGTAGAATTTCTATCAGGAAAATATGAATGGAATATTTAATTTCAAGATGTTCTGACCAAAAGCAGAATGGCTCAGTGTTTGAATTAAGTTTAACATGGTGATTCAAATCATCTGACAAAACAATAAACTCTGTCATCCTATCCGTACATTGCACTGTGAACACTTCTCCAATATGGTCAACACATTCATATAGTGAAATCTGGATTTTCCCCTGATTATGCTGTCGGCACATCATGAAAGGTACTTCATTCTGAATGAATACTGTGAATTCTGGAAAATGTTCAAGCTAGGCCTGTAAGATGATGGGACAAAAGGCTGCCAGCCTGCAGCTCCTACCAGGCAGTAAGTGAAAATCTAGTTTACGTGTTCTGCTGATTTGAATTTAAAGGCTGTCTTCAGACCGTACAAGTTCTTGCCTTGCTTTTTAGAGTTTGAACTGCTTGTCTCACTAGGGGACTTTATGGTCATGGCAACTGCATTGTCTGCATTAAATACCTTCAGTGTTATGGATGTAGCCAAATGTTTTGATTCAGCTTAATAGAATAAACACTAAATAAATAAATAAATAAAACAAAAAAACCTTTTAACTTTCAATTAAACTTAGGAATCTTTGCGCCTAATGTGTTATTGGAAATTAGCCTGGAAAAGGCTCCCTCACTGCAGTCTTTTTTTTCCCTTCAGTGTAACAAGCACTGACCATGTGCTTGTTGCAGCTGAAGATACAAACTTCTAGACTTAAATTGAGATGGAGTCTAGAAATTTTCATCGGCTACATGAATTATCTCTGTGCTGATTTGAATCTAAAGCCACTAAATACCAGATACTCAAACCCAAATATGTGCCAGGGAACGCAGCTGGCTGTGCTGCAGGACTTGAGGAGCTTGAGACAGTGGTGGCAGCACAACCAGCAGGGCAGTGACCTCTCCTACCTGGGACTCAACCCCATGGTGCCCCAGCAGAAGAACAGAGCAGGTCTGGTGATGGTCCCAGGGTCAGCCGCAGCCCAGACCACCAGGCAAGTCCATAGTGATGGGGCAGGTCCCTAGGTCTAGCCAAGAGGTCAGGATCAGGAGGGTACACTACTGGGAACTCACACAGCTGTGATGTTGCTCAGGCAACGAGGAAGTGTAAGGGCCTGAGCTTAAATGAAGCTTCTGAGCAAAAAGGGGCAGGTAAGAGGAGGGTGATGGTCCTTTCCCACAGCCCTACAACATAGCTGTTTCCACACAGTATAGGGGAACACAGCTGCACACATGAGAGCTAGCTGTGAGCACCAGTATGTGAAATCAAAGCCTTGACAGTATCACTGGTCTTGAAAGGTATTAATTCCAACAGATGTACAATGACACTTGCTGATCTCTGATATCAGGATGAATATTTATAAAAATACCTCAGGATCTAATGAAATGTAATGAAATACATGACAAGGAATAATAACAGTAGAATTTTGGTTGATGACAATGGACAGTCAGGTAAAAGTGAATATAAAGGGAAGAAATCATTATCACTTTAGCCATCTCACTACAGCCACCACGCCTTTATAAAAGACTTCACCAAGCCTGCACAGAGCTATTGGCCATACCTGTATGATACAATTTTGTGTGGTTCTCCAGAAGAGTGTTCTCTTAGTGTAAAGCATTCGGCATCAAAACTGATGGGGCTGGTATGTCAGGAAAAGTGAAAAGATTCAGATATATTTAGCTTCCCCACACAATAGAAGGCCTATAGAAAAGGCACATACTTTTATTTCCTGGAGGTGGAGCGTAAAGAGGTCCATGTGTTGCTAAATTCAGGCAGTCCACTGCACTGCCTGTGATTCTGATCTCTCCTGAGAGAATGCAAAAAGCACTAAAAGGCTTGTAAGAGATGAAAGGAAGAAAAGAGTATGTAGCCTGAATATCAGCAATAGCTGCCTGATAGTCAGGACATTAAAAGGTTTCAAGTTTGTACTTTAAACCAATGTGATTTTTAAGCAGCACATAGAGATAGCTCAGGGGTTTCAACTTCACTGCATGTGTCACTTAGGCACCCCAGGAAAAAACAGTTCGGAGTATACTGCTGGGAACAACTTACCATTGGAAAAAGAGAATGATTTTGTAACCTAACTCTGATGGCTCCTTTGTAGTCTGGTGTCTTTGTGCCAGTGGCAACTTGCCAGAGTAAAGAAGGTGTAAGAGCTGTGGGATTTGGTCATATTCTCTTCTGTATCTGTAGTTTTCCAACCCAATGTGAGTCATCACAATGTCACTCAATAGCTGTTGCACTTCATATACCCCCAGGAAATGCATATTAAGACTGATATTTTTAACTATATTTTCAGGTCCTAGGAAGGCATTGATTTAATGTTACCCCACCTCCATTTCTACTTAGCTCAGCTCCTATTTTCCATCCATATTTTAAAATTCTTGTTAGAAACTGAAGTAGAGAGTTTGAACAATGAAGCACTTCCTTCTTTCTGCCCCCAAATTTCATTGAAAAGGGGAAAGAAAAATAGATTCTGCACTTGATAAAATCATATTTTGATGACCTGGAACACACAGGAGATTCCTGACTGTTATATGAAGTTGAACCAATACACATAAATGGTCACAAATGAAACAAAATAAGCAAACAATGGGTTGATCCTGAGAAAACTTAGAAATCATGAGGGTGACCTACTGCTTGACAATGCATTAGCTGCCTGTTTGCAGTCAAGCACAGACCAGATGTGATTTAGTGATTCATTTAAAGCACGTGTGGTTTCTAAAATTTTGGCTTTTGATTTCTATGTTAATAATTTTAATCTGATTTAAAAAATCGATAAACTTAAACCATGGCTTTAGGCATATGATACTGCCTTTAAAATTGCATTACATTTTAAGTGTATCTAGTTTATCAAATAACAGTACTTTAATAAGCACCTAGACAAAAATTTCTCTTAAAAAGTAAGAAACTCCATCAGCAGTTGCTAAGGTTTATTTGTACTTATTTTTTTTCCCCTCCCTCTTCTGACAAACATTTCCTACTTCTGTTTACTGGTTGGATGAGGTCTCCCAACAATAAATTTTTGACCACCAAATTTTCACTGATGCCAAAGAGGTGATCAGATCATTTTGGAGCTTCTCATTGTTATCCTGGTACACATGTTCAGCTCCTTCCTTTAGGAGTGGCATTTTCATCTGTGGAGGAAATGTGCCTTCCTTGTAAGGAGATGCATTTTTTTTCCCAAGCAGACCATATCATTCTAATAATTTGATTTTGGGACTGGAAAGGGATTTGACGCCTCTTGAAAATCCTATCCAATTGGCAAATTTTTTCTATTTTAAGGTCAGATAAGGGTTCACTTGTCTTCTCAATATAATTGATATTTTAACAATATTTATTATTAAACAAAACAAAACAAAACATTTTCCCAATTGCATGTTCACCTGTTTCTCTTCTGGTTAGATTCAAATCTCTGAATACATGTATTTCTTCAGAAGAAATTAGGCATACATGCAGAGAGAAGACAATAGCCCAATTTCTTTTAAAATTGCATTGGTATGGCTTTGAACTTTCTTCACATTTTCCAAAATACTAAGAAGATGGTAACATTTCAATGATCTACATAATATTACTTCTCACTTTAGCAGTTCTTAATAGTTCTTCTGCATGCAGCAGTTTGAATTTCCCGATGGCTAGCTGACAGGTTTTTGGCCATTATTGCAGAGACTTTGTTCACTCAAGAGCCTAATAAGCACTGAGGCTTTGCAATGAAGAAAGATGAGACTGTCAAGCAAACTGAAGATCTGAAGATCTGCAGACAATTTAGTTCAGTCTTACATTACTTAAAAAAAAAAAAAAAAAAAAAAAAAAAAAAACAGGAGCCTGGAGGAGGCCTAATTTACAATTTCCAAACTATATGTAAATTTACCATAATA
The DNA here is from genome assembly GCA_013399475.1 of Chauna torquata. Lineage (NCBI taxonomy): Eukaryota > Metazoa > Chordata > Aves > Anseriformes > Anhimidae > Chauna > Chauna torquata. The sequence continues at coordinate 11,285 of VXAL01011831.1, forward strand.
GGATACGAAGTATGTTCTGTTTTTGTTATAAAAATGTATCATGTCAAAAAAAGGAGAAGATTTGATGGAGTCTATGGGGTGTTTGATGCCTATCACAACAGTAGATTATGGTAACTATATGGTGAAGTCTGGAGAAGAAAAGCCTTGAAAACATGCTTGCTTAATTCTTAAAACACGATTTAACACTGAAGGAAATATTATTAGTTAAAAGAATAATAATCATAAGGCCATTTTTCCTATGGTTTTAACTGCAGTAAATGCTTTCTACACAAATATTTTGTACAGAATCTTTTTTTTTATTTCTTTTTCTTCTCAGTGGCAGTTTAAATATAGAGAGACAAATTTTTTCACACTTGAAAACATTTTTCTTTATTATTAGTAAACATTCCATGTTGAGTCTTTCAAGCTAATTCTGACAAGGCAGCAGTAGCCAGAACAGAAACAAGCTTGTTCTTATTTTCTATGCTATACCAGTTCTATTGTACAATGGGAAATGCTAGAAATTACTTCTTTGCAGAAAAAGAAATCTAAGTCCTTCGAACTGAACCGAGCCTAGAGAGAGCAACCAGGTGTGTTACACAGCTTAGCCCATATCTGACCCAGTTTCAAAACACAAAATAGAGTTTCTGATCAATTAGTGCCCAGCACACATCTCTATTTATAAGGATAAACCAACAGGGAGGAAAACATTACTAAAAATCATGCTGTTATTAAAACTACTAATTTTTTTTATTCATACAAATAGACAAAAAGCACTGGGGATCCTGAAATTGTATAAGAAACTGCAGAACTAAATGCATGTCTACTTATATCTCAAGTAGGTCAGGTCTCACCCTAAATTTGATTTTTACCTGTTAAAATGAACATTAATGAAGAGAAATATGAAGTGGATCTTTCTCCTGTACAGGTGCAGATTAAAGGAAGAATGCTGTTCTGTACAGAATGGAGAACTTTTTCCCAAAATTCCTAGGATATCCAAATTCCTTCCATGTCCTTCACCCTCCATCAGTATAGGGGTAGGACTTTCTGACTGGTTTTGAAGAGTGGGAGTTGGAGTCAGATAATAAAAGCCATTGGACAGACTGTTTTAGGCAGAATTTTGACCATCTGAAGACAGTCCCTGGTTTCTGTAGATCTGTAGGGGGGGGACAGAAAAGAACCTCTTTACACCCACAAAGAGGAAAAGCTAAATTCCATCAATGAACATGGAGTGAACATGTGAGTGAACATGAAGTACTGCTCAGCGGTCTGATGCAATACACATCTTTCTGCTCCAACTGTGCACTCTTTTTCTGTGAGCTTTGTACAATGTGCCTAGTCTGTCCTTCTGATGTTTCATTGAAAATCCCACAAGTCAAGTAGCAGCCTCCCTGGAAAGTGAAATCAAAGCAGTCAATATGCTGGGTTTGAGGAAGAGTCTGAAAAAAAAATTAAGCTCAGGAAATGACACTGAACTTGATTCTTATTTTTGGTAATAGCTATTTCTTCATAGCAATGCCATGGTGTGTTAAGGATAACGGTTGTTTGAAGCTTACCACATTTTTGTTGACCAGCTTTAATGAACGTCATTTTTATTGCAGTAATACTTAGATAGATAGAAAAAATTTATGTCAAAGTTACTGGTACTGGTAAGCGAAGGAGAGAAGTTGCTATTTTGGCAAGTACTTTACAAATATGACTTCATTCCACTTTAGAACTGAAAAGGAAAATGGTCGTCCTTAGCTCCAGTTGCTTTTAATCTTGAAAAATATTGACTTATACAGAGCACTGTTATACAAAGTATTTTTCTGATTAAAAAAAAAACAACAGATTTTGTGTCATTTAAAACTTTTAAAGTAGAATAGGGTGAGCATCCAAATAAGACAGTGTGCATATTTGGATGGTGACAAAAATCACCACAAATTCAAATTTTAAAAACGAAAAATGCAAGTAATGATAAAAAAATACAAAAGCGGTCTATCATTTATACACATTATATTTTATTAAAGATTATATTTTTAAAATATAATTAATAAAAAAATGCAGTGGAGCTCTTTAAGGATTCATTTGATTCACATAGGACCACAGATGTTTCAACCACAACTACTTCTGTTTAATTTTTTATGATCTGTTGGAAATATGCTAATAGTATTATCACAGAATCATAGAATCATAGAATGGCTTGGGCTGGAAGATACCTTAAAGATCGTGCAGGTCCAACCCTCTGCCATGGGCAAGGATGCCACCCACGAGATCAGGGTGCTCAGGGCCCCATCCAACCTGGCCTTGAACACCTCCAAGGTTGCGACATCCACAGCCTCTCTGGGCAGCCTGTTCAAGTGCCTCACCACCCCCTATTAAAGAATTTCTTCCTAACATCTAATCTAAACTGCTCTTGTAGTTTAAAATGATTACCCCTTGTCCTATCACTCTCTACCCACGTAAAAAGTCGCTCTCCATCTTTTTTATAAACCCCCTTCAAGTACTGAAAGGCAGCAACAAGGTCTCCCTGGAGCCTTCTCTTCTTCAGGCTGAACATCTCCATCTCTCTCAGCCTTTCTTCATAGGAGAGATGCTCCAGCCCTCTGATCATCTTTGTGGCCTTCCTCTGGACCCACTCTAACAGGTCCACATCTTTCTTGTGTTGGAGGCCCCAGATCTGGATGCAGTACTCCAAGTGGGGCCTCACGAGGGCAGAGCAGAGGGGAACAATCACATCCCTTGACCTGTTGGCCACGCATGTGTTGATGCAGCCTAGGATACAGTTGGCCTTCTGGGCTGCAGGCACACACGGCTGGCTCGTGTCGAACTTCTTGTCCACCAGAACCCCCAAGTCCTTCTCCTCAGGGCTGCTCTCAAAGAGTTCTTCTCCCAGTCTGTACTCGTGTCTGGGATTGCCCTGACCCAGGTGCAACACCTTGCACCTGGACTTGTTGAACCTCATTAGGTTTACGTGGGCCCACTTCTCAAGCTTGTCCAGGTCCCTTCGGATGGCATCTCTCCCTTCTGTTGTATCAATTGCACCACTCATCTTGGTGTCATCTGCAAACTTGCTGAGGGTGCACTCAATCCCACTGCCTATGTCATTGATAAAGGTATTAAACAACATTGGTCCCAAGACGGATCCCTGAGGGGGGTCCCCAGCGGCCTCCACCCCAGACATAGAGCTGTTGACTGCAACTGTCTGGGTGTGGCCATCCAGCCAATTCCTTATCCACTGAATATTCCACCCTTCGAATCCATATCTCTCCAATTTAGAGATCAGGATGTAATGTGGGACCATGTCAAAGGCCTTACAGAAATCCAGGCAGGTGACATCGGTAGGTCTTCCTTTGTTGACTGACATAAGTCAGCTGTAAGTTATAAGATGGGCCAACTTAAACCAGAAAGGGAAATGACCGGTTCTCCATCTTATTTCTCCTAAGTGTCATGATTCACCATAACGGACAGTTTAACATAATAGACAAATTCTGCTGAATTTTCTTAAACCATCTCTACACAGTTGCTTGGTATGCTCACTTACACCTGCAGTAAGTTTCTGATTGTATTCAAGGATATCACAGCACAGTCCATAGTAGTTCACATGACTGTGAGAGCAACCCAGTATACTGAAGCAAGAGCTGGGGTCCATGTCTCCAGCATTAAAAACAGTTCACCAGCTTTAAGGATCCTCAGTTTCTGCCAGCTTAATGTGGCTATCTGTGGATTAAATTCAAGGACATTATGCAAGAAGGTAGAATAAAAGAGCAAAAGATTCCTGGAAATATGAAAAGCTTGAAGAACTGCTGCTAAGACTGCCTACAAACTTATCTGTCTTTGTAGAAGGCTATTTGAGTCCTTTCTAGGAATAATGCTGCACTGTGCTATTTTACCAATATTTTTCACATGCAGGCATAATTTATAGAAACACCTTGGCCAGGCATAGCAGGCTTAGCCAATCTATTTTGCAGGTAAATGTGACCTGTAAAAGGGTAAAAGGTGAAGGTTTACGTTTTACCAGGTAAAAGGGACCTATAACAAGAGGAGGCAAAAGCCTGATCTTCCATCTTGTTCTTTGCTAACCTTTTTTTCACAAAGCAGTGAAACTTACCCCCATATCAATACCCATTTAAATGAGTATATGAAACAGATGTGCATCTAAAGCATATCAGAAGTCTTTTTTTCTAAAAAATCCTGTTGAATTTTCAGAAGAGACTGTGACTGCAGCTAAAGTTAACGGCTTTTATTAACTTCAGGTTGGTCTTGAAATTTAAACTTGTCAAATTGCTGAATCTGGTGTGAATTTCTCAAATTTCTATACATCAGCAAATATGCACCTGTTATGCCCAGAAGCAAAAACTCAGCATATGATTATGATCATAGAAGAATACTGCTGTGATTCACAGCTACTCCTGTTTACTTTTGTTTATTACATGCTGAAAACATATTAAGAAAAAATTTAAACAAGCTGGCTGAAACTGGAAAGGGAAATTTTGGTCTTCCATCTTAGTTATCTGCAAATGACTTAATACAGCATGTAGGTTTAAATATGACCTAAAATGATAGCTTAATTTTTCAGTCGTTTTGTCATGTGCAGTAGGCCTGGGATTATCCACTGCAGAACTGAAGTTCTTTGGCTGGAGAAAGCATCTTGCTCCTCACCTGCTTCAAGATTAATAATATCACTCCAATGAGATTAGAGCCATTATTCTTCCTGACCTGACCCAAATAGTACAAATGGGATTTTAAAGACAGTGTCTGCCCAAAGATCCAGCAGAATGATGAGGTCCACAGAATAGCTACTATGAGGAATCAACAGCGATAGACTGTCAGTGTTGTAAAGAAGATACACTGTTAAGTTTAGCTATTATCCCAGAAGAAGATTATAGTCATAGATCCTGACCTGTAATTAAATGGACAGCACAAAGAGAGAGAGAAAGATAAACAAACTTGTGCAAAAAAAGTGGCAACTTTTACTGTCTTGGTAGCAAGTCAGTGAAGTGGAAAAGGTACAGTGACCAATGGGAGTTTTTACAGATTGCTTTTTCCTTCAGTAGGTGAAGGGGCAAAGGTTGGTGATGACATAGAACAGAGGTACATGAAAAGCTCTACTTTATTGACTAAGTAGAAAAATAACTGGATTTCCACAGTAAGGAAAGGACTATGAAAGAGAGAGAGAAAGAGAGAGAGAAAAAAGAAAGAAAGAAAGAAAGAAAGAAAGAAAGAAAGAAAGAAAGAAAGAAAGAAAGAAAGAAAGAAAGAAAGAAAGAAAGAAAGAGAAAGAAAGAAAAAGAAAGAGAAAGAAAGAGAAAGAAAGAGAAAGAAAGAGAAAGAAAGAAAGAGAAAGAATTGTTTAAATTGTAGCAGCAAATATTTTGAAGATGTCTTTGTTCTTACTCTGCAAAGAACTAGTTCACTTGCTGTTGAATATGAATAAACACAGTACAAGCTTTGGCTTTCACTTGTCCTGAATGTCACTACCCCTGGGCCACAATATGGCAGGATAAATATGCCCATCATGTTCTCTTAGAACATGTACTTAGAAAGTACTGAAAAAGATACACAATGAGAAAAAATATTGGTGACTTCTGAAGGTTACATGAAGAAAAAAAAATTTGCTTATGTGCTTGGGTTAAGTTTGCTTCTTAAACTTTCATCATCCGGGAACACTCCCTTAGAATAATGTGTGTCTGGATCTAGTCCTAAATTACTCACGTTTATTCAGAGTGGACTATACCTTACTTCATGATCAACCCTTGGATAGTGCTCTGCTTGCAGAATAAGGCTGTGTAAGCATGCACGCATCACCCAGCACAAGCTAATCTGTCAATTATTTGTGAAGAATGTGACAAGAATTGCCAAGTTCTCATAATTAAATGTTTCTTGAGAGAAGACAAAACTGCTTCAGTTAATAACACTTAAAATCATGATAAATACAGGTTCAATTTGCTTTTAATCTGATCATCTCTGTGCAGAGCAAGTAGAATTTAAAAATTCTGGAAGTCTCCATTGTTATTTGTTTTTCCAGTGTCTCCAGACCCGCACTACAAAAGTTGCAGTGTATAAAAAAGTGCCATGACTGAGAACCTTGAAGATGACAAGACTAGAAATGAGACTTTATTTCAGTGAATTCCGAGATGAAGACTTGCATATGTAATAGGAAAAAGATATAGCTTTTGATATGGTTGACAAATAATGAACCTTCTCAGTTGATTTAAAACAGGTTCCACAAAAAAAAAAAAAAAAAAAAAAACCAAAAAGATAAAAAGATCTACATTGACAACAGGTCTTATGGTTATTATTAAACATATTCTGTTTAATATTTCATATTTATCAGAAAAGTCTAATGTAATTAACTGTAACTTATTTCAAATATTTGAATTTAAGGAGATTCCTCAGGCATTGTGGAGAAGGTATAAATACCATAACTGATTCATAGCTGACTGAGTAATGGGATTTTTGTTTTCCAACAAAACAAGGAACTGCTACTTTAAGCAACCTGGAACTATCTTCTAAAAATCTAGCACAATGGTGGGTTCTTGCGTTTTTGGGTTCAGCTGTAACAACACATGGTGCCATGAGTGGTACTTCTTGACCTATGCATAGGGTCATGCTGCTATTACTATAGCAAACTGCGCAGGTCAGTCCCATAGTTCCTGCTGTAGTACCTAAGGCTTTTATCAACTCAAGACCCAATTTTCAATCTCTGGTCATGACCAAGATGGCAGTTATCATATAATATAGCTGCTTATTATAGTAACCTAGTGACTTTCATCTGAATAAGGAATCAGTTGTGGAGTTTGAAATGAAATAACAGCAAAGATATGTGATATAATAATTTAATAGAATGTGCTTTCACCTCTGAAAGCCTAACTGCACCTTCTGAACCTGTCATCTGAATCATCCATTTTGATGAGACCCTGGTTATTTATTTCTCAGTGAATAGTAGTTTTCTTCACAAAATTGCAACATGCTGACAGCCTTTACATAAGAGAATCAGAGGTCTAGAATAACAGAGACTTTTACCCTTAAGGATTAAAGTAAATGAGTGTCTAGGTAGATTGGCAAAGTATCTGCCTAAAATTTTCACCCTTGCAAGTCTTTCACTTTAGTATATATCAAATATACATATGCATGTTCTCATTCACATGATATCAAATGATACTGAAAGGCAGCTTAGACTTTCCATGGTTAAAGAAGATCATTGGCAATTGTTTTAATGAGAGAAAAAAATTCAAATCAAGTTCTACAGAAATTTTAGTTTTGAAAATAATTATAAATAACACCTATAGACCCCTTCACACACACAATTAATTTTAAACCAACCCCAAAGAAAAGAAAAAAAAGTTAAAGAAGACTACTAAGACACAGGAATGAAGTCTCTGAAATAGAAGAATTTACCTATGCAAGCCTTTATTCATGTGAATAATCACATCGGCCTTCATCAAAGTGCTCACACAAATAAAACTTTGCAGGATCAAGCTACTGTCTTGCTGACTATCCTTAAAATCAAGGACATTCAAGAAATGAGGGACACAGAACAGTGATTTCACAGTATTAAACATTAAATCAATGATCAAATATTAAATGGAGGATTACAGAAAATAGCTAAGATGCACTGCTCTTAATTGTGTAAGCTATGGACCCAACTGATGGTTTCATCTGCAAAAGGAAAATCATTTACAAGGTTAATTGCAGTGTCACCTCACTAGCTCCAGTTGTTTTTCATGTTGTGCAAAGCAAGTGTGAGCAGATGGACAAAAAGAACATCTGTCAGAGATGAAGCAGGATCAATGCTACTGACAGTCTTGACTGATTTCTTTTAGTGTGCACAAAAAATAATTGGTGACAGAAAGGGGAGTCAGAAGTATAGCTCTAAGACTAAAGTGAAATTTTGCCGATGCTGCTAAAGAACAAACTGACTTCTGTAGCCCTCCCTGCCAAAGCCTGGAAGATCTTAAATATCTTCAACACTGGTGATAATTGGCTTTTGTACAATTATATATGTCCTTAAAATGAGTGACACTCTCATACAGTTTTCTTCATTCACATTTAATTTGGTTTCTAAAACCACCAGACTCTAGTTTAAGCTTGATTTGTGTAAAGGTGTGCCTGTGAACCAACTGCAAGGTTCTTCTTTTTCCAAATATCATGTGTGAAAATATGGTGGATCTTATGAACCTGTAGTGGTTTAATGCGTAACACAGCTAAATACCACATAGCCATTTGCTCACTATCCCCCACAGTGGGATGGGGAACAAAATTGAAAAGAAATGTGTAAGAACTCATGGGATGAGATAAGGATAGTTTAAAAAAAAAGAAAAAAAAAAAAAAAGAAAGAAAGAAAAGGGAAAAAAAACAATAACAACAAAAAGAATTCAGAAAACAAGTGTTGCACAGTGCAATTGCTCACCACCAGCTGACCGATGCCCAGTCAGAGCAACAGCAGCCCCCTGGCCAGCTCCCCCCAGTTTTTATTGTTCAGCATGATGCCATATGGTATGGGATATCCCTTTGGCCACTTTGGGTCAGCTGTCCTAGTTGTGTCCCCTCTCAGCTTATTGTGCACCCCCAGCCTCCTCACTGACAGAGCAGTGTGAGAGGCTGAGAAGTCCTTCACTTAGTGCAAACACTGCTCAGCAACAACTAAAATATCAGTGTGTTACCAACATTATTCTCATCCTAAATCCAAAACACAGCACCATACCGGCTACCATGAAGAAAATTAATTCTATCCCAGTCAAAAACAGGACAGAACCACAAGTCTGCCAAAGCATCCAAGACTGCTAAAGCAAACTTGAAGGATGAACGATATCCTACTGCAAGTTCTTTCAGTTACTTATCATTACCCTTTAACTCTTCTTGGTGAAATAGGGGTTGAGTTGATGCCATTTCAAAGTCACTCTCCAAGATCTTGGAGGAGTTCTAGCAGTGAGGGAGCATCCCTGGTTTGCACAAAAGCACAAGTGTAACACCTATTTCCAACAACATCAGAAGAAAGATCTAGGGAACTACAAGGTAGACAGATTCACCACAGTTCCTGAGAAATCATGTTCCTGTGAACATATCCTTATGGAAGGCATTTCCAGGCAACCAAAGGATAAAATGGTAGGTGGAAACAAATTTCACAAATTTCCTATGGGAAAACCATTTTTTTTTTATCAGCCTGATTATCTTCTATCGTAAACTGACTAGATCTATGGGCAAGTGGAAGGCAGTGGGTATTGTTTACATTGACTTTAATAATGCTTTCAGCATAGAATCATAGAATCATAGAATCGCAGAATCATAGAATGGTTTGGGTTGGAAGGGACCTGAAGTATCATCCAGTTCCAACCCCTTAGCCATGGGCAGAGATACCTTCCACCAGATCAGGTTGTTCAAAGCCCCATCCAACCTGGCCTTGAACACCTCCAAGGCTGTGACATCCACAACTTCCCTGGGCAACCTATTCCAGTGCCTCACCACCCTCAGAGTGAAGAATTTCTTCCTAATGTCTAATCTACATCTATCCTCTTTTAGCTTAAAACTGTTACCTCTTATCCTATCGCTACACTCCCTCTCCGTCTTTCTTGTAGGCCCCCTTTAAGTACTGGAAGGATGCTATAAGGTCTCCCTGGAGCTCTCTCTTCTCTAGGCTACATAACCCCCACTTTCTCAGCCTCTCTTCATAGGAAAGGTGCTCCAGCCCTATGACCATCTTCGTGGCCCTCTTCTGGACCCACTCTAAGAAGTCCACATTTTTCTTATTGTGCAGGCCCCAGAGTTGAACGCAGTGCTCCAGGTGGGGTCTCACAAGAATGGAGAAGAAGAGGAAAATCACCTCCTTTGACCTCCTGGTCATGCTTCTTTTGATGCAGTCCAGGATATGGTTGGCTTTCTGGGCTGGAAGCACACATTGCCAGCTCATGTCGAGCTTTTCATCCACCAGTACCCCCAAGTCCTTCTCTAAAGGGCTGATCTCTGTCCACTCCTCACCCAGACTGTATTCACTTGGGATCGCCCCAGCCTAGGTGGAGGACTTGCATTTGGTTTTGTTGAACTTCATGAGGTTCACGTGGGCCCACCTCTCAAGCTTGTCAAGGTCCCTCTGGATGGCATCCCTTCCCTCCAGCGTGTTGACTGTTGAGGTGTCATCTGCAAACTTGCTGAAGGTGCACTCAATCCCACTGTCCATATTGCTGACAAAGGTGTAAATAATATTGGTACCAATGCAGACACCTCAGAGACACCATTCATCACTGGTCTCCATCTGGACATTGAGCCATTGACTGCAACTCTTTGAGTGCAACCATCCAGCCAATTCCTTATCAGCTGAGTGGTCCACCCATCAAATCCATGTCTCTTCATTTTAGAGACAAGGATGTCATGTGGGACGGTGTTAAATGCTTTGCACAAGTGCAGTTAGATGACATCAGTTGCTCTTCCCCTATCACCTCCCTGTTTTCCATGTGCCTTAGTATAGTTTCCAGGACAATCTGCTCCATGATCTTGCTGGGTGCAGAAATGAGACTGACTGGCCTGTAGTTCCCCAGGTTCTTTGTTTTTCCCCTTTTTAAAAATGGGGGTTATGTTTCCCCTTTTCCAGTCACTGGAAACTTCATTGGACTGCCACGAATTCTCAAATATGATGGATTAGCAACTTCATCTGTCAGTTCCCTCAGGTCTTGTATCTCATCAGGTCCCATGGACTTGATCACATTCAGGTTCCTTAGATGGTCTTGCAACTAATCTTCTCCTATTGTGGGAGGGGGAGGTTCTTTCTTCTCCCAGACCCTGCTTTGGATTCTGTGGATTGGACAGTGTGGCTAGAATACTCACCAGTAAAGACAGAGGCAAAAAATTGTTGAGTACCTCAGCCTTCTCCATGTCAGTTGTAGTCAGGTCTCCCATTTCACTCGTCGGGGTGGTGGTGGTAGGGATGGGGTATCGTACAGTTTCTTTTGTCTTTCCTTGTTCACTTATGCATTTGAAGAAACCCTCGTTATTTTTTACATCTCTAAGCCAAGTTCAGTTCCACATCTGCCTTGGCTTTCCTGATTCCTCCCTGCCCCCTGCACTCCTGAGCCATATCCCTATAATCTTCCCAGGATGTGTATCCCTGCCTCCATTGCCTGTTTTTTGTTTTTGTGTTTTAGTCTGGCTAAGAGGTCTTGACCTAGCCAAGCTGGTCTCCTGCCTCCCCTTCCCACGTTTTGCATGTCGGCATTGAGAGCTCTTATGCCCTAAGGAAAAGGTCTTTAAATCTCTCTCATTTGCTCTGTTATCTCTGAGGGCAGTTTCCCAAGGGATCCTATGCACTAGTGCCCTAAACAGATAAAAGTTTGCCTTTCTGAGGTTTAGGGTCTTGACTCTACTTTTTACCTATCTTGTACCCCTCAATATTGAGAATTCTACTAGGGCATGATCACTGCACCCCAGACTATCTCCAATCTTGACCTCTTCAAGAAATTTGTCTGCATTAGTGAGCAATAGGTCCAGCAATGCATCTCCTCTAGCTGGGATTTCTATAACCTGTACTAGGAAATTATCCTCAACGCACTCCAGTAGTCTCCTGAACTGCTTGCAGTTTGCTGTGCTGCTTTTCCAGCAGATGTCAGGATGGTTGAAGTCACCTAGCAGAATCAGGGCCTGCGAGTGTGATGCGAGTGTGATGCTTCCTGCAGTTGAAGAAAGAACTCTTCATCAGCCTCCTCTCCTTGATCAGGTGGCCTGTAGTAGACACTAACAACAAAGTTTCCTTTGTTGGCTTGGTCTCTAATGTTCACCCATAAGCTCTTGACCTGTGCATTGCTGTTCTTCAAATACAGCTCTGTTCAATCCCATTTTTTGCATAGAGGTCAACTCCCCCACCTTTCCTTCTTTGCCTGTTCTTTCTGAATAGTTTATATCCATCTACTGCAGCACTCCAATCATGTGATTAATCCCACCAAGTTTCTGTGACAGCAATCAGGTCATAGTTTTCCATCTGGGCAGTAGCTACCAGATCCTCTTGTTTGTTATCCATGTTGCATGCGTTTGTTTAGAGGCATTTTGTTTGGGCCTTCAACTGCCTAACCTTTTTGACAGAGCCTTTTGGGAGGTTTGAGGGGCATTCCTTTCTACTCTGGTGGGTGCACTCTTCCTCTGTTGTTCATGAGCAAGTGAGTGTCATGGTTTAAGGCCCCATTCTAAAGAAGGAAAATACTATTCAGAGGGACCTTGAAAAATCTGAGGAATGCTCCAAGAGAAACGTGATGAAGTTTGACATCCGTTTGACAAATGCTAAAACCCACCTGCAGCCTGGAATGGAAGAACGCTAGTCATTGGCACAGGCTGGAGACCTGTACTGTATTGTCAGAGAAAGACCTGGGAACGGACAGCAAGTTGAACATGAGTCAGTAGTGTGCCAATGTGAAAAGTAACCACATCCATAGTCAGTGAATGAAAGTAAGTGCTTGTTTCCCTCTACCTGGCACTTGATGAGGCTGTATCTGGAATACTGCATGCAGTTCTGGACACTCTCAGCAGAGGAGAGACATCAACAACCTGGAGTCTGGTGGCAGCTTCCTTTTTGGGAAGTGGAGCAGGCTGAGAACAGAATTTGGTTAAATTGCAGGCTAACAGAAGATCTAATTGCTTGAAGAAGGAGGTTGGACCAGAAGGTTTGAAGTCTGTCTTTTCCAAATTTTCTATGATTTGATTGCCAGATTCTGAAAGCCAGGATCAGTTCTATTCAGATCAGTATTCCAGATATCCTGACAGTTAAAGGACAGAGGAGAAACTGTTGAGGTCTGTTGAGGTCTAGGGATCTTATTCCAGAATTTGTGAAATTGACAGAGATGATGATGGTGACATAAAAAAGAGATGAGGGAATGGTGTTCTACTTAAGGAGGACCAGGTTTACTACTCAGATCAAGAAGAAGAGCAGGACACTTGTACTTATCAGAGAATTTGAAACTGTTTTTCCTTTCCCTCTCCTCCTCCTTCACTGAAAGTGTTCAACCTGCTGTGTTTCTACTTCAGACAACCCCATCTTTTACTACCTCCCCCTATGAAACCAAGGCTGAGACTGTCCCTGTATGATGAGTCAACAATGAATTGAGACCAGATTGTTCAGGGTTTTGTCTACAAGATCTTTAAAACCTCAAATGATGGAGACTGAACAATATCTCTGGACAAAGTTCTCCAAAGCTCAATTGTCCCACCAATGGCTTTTTTATTTTCCTCATTATATCCAGTCAGAATGTCCCCTATTACAATTTGTGATCATCATCTCTCATTCTCTCATCATGCACCTGAGCAGAGAGCATGACCTCATCTTTTCAGTAGCTTCCCCATAGGCACTGGGGAGCTACTACTAGGTCCTCTCAAAGCCATCTCGTCTCCAGAATGAAGAGTCCTTCAGCATTTCCTCATAGAGCAAGTGCCCTATCCTCACCACCCCAGGACACACACTCCACCCCAATCACCTTAGTGACCACCCACTAAACTCATTCCAGTTTATCAACATCCTTTGTGTCAAAGGTGGACAAAGTATTGGGTGTTTTGGGACATATAAGGGTGTCCAAAACAGGACAAACTATTGCAGACTAAGCAAGAACTGGAGGAATGATTAAGGCTCTTGATCTACTGGCTGCACTCTTGTTGACATAGCTCAGGATGCTGTTAGCTTTTTTTTTTCTATCAGGGCACAGTGCTGCCTGCTGTTTAGCCTACTCTCTACCAGGACCCCAAGAAACCATTCAGCAGAGCTGCTCACCACCTGGTTATTCCCCAGCCTGTACTTTTTCAGGTGGTTGGTCCATCCCAGGTGCAAGACACTTGTTCTTGTTGAATTTCGTGAAGTTCCCTGTCTGTGTCAAGCCTGCTCTTGGGCTTATCAACCATGGTCCCAGTTTGGCATCATCTAGAAACCTGATGAGGGTGTTCTCCATCTCTTCTGGGTTCTTTATGAAGATATGGCACAGGCCAGGTCCCAGGAGAGACTCCTGAGGTACTACACTTGTAATGGACCTCCAGGCAGGATGTGAAACACTAACCACCTCCCTTTAATCCTACCAAATCCATCCGGTTTTCATCCTTCCTGTACCCCACCCATCTAGACCATAGCATCCCAACTTGGATACAAGGATATTGTAGCTTTTTTTTTTTTTATACCTAGACAAATAAAATAAA